>VXBT01011304.1:604569-738724 GCA_013400235.1 Oriolus oriolus
GGGGGGTGGTGTGAAAGGAAATCAAAGCCCGTTTTCTTCCCAGAAACGGCCGTTCTCCCCGGGATCCCTCCGAGTCACCCTGGTGACAACCCCCCTTCAGCCAAAGATGAACAAAAGCCGCGGTGCCCCCGGCCCCGGGGCTCCTCCGGGCCGCGCAACAGGCCGGGAGAGGCGGCGGAGGAGGGACCGGGAGGAGGGACCGGCTACTGACGGGGGAGAGGGGCAGCCCCTGCCTGGGGGGGACGTGGGACCGAGCCAGCGAGAGCCGTGTTTACCCTGCCATTGCTCCGAACCCCGATCTTAATCACAGCGTAAGAAACCAAAACAATTTAAAGCGTGAGTCAGCACGCGTTTTGTTCACGCGTTCTGTTCCGAGCACACGGACGGTCCGGCAGCGAGCGGCGGAGGCGCCGCGCCGGCAGCAGCGCCCGCGCTCGGGGCTGTTCCCGCACACGCGCGCCCGCAGCTCGGGGCTCTGCGCCGCGCTCCACGCTCCCGTCAGGAATAACCCAGGGCTCCTTCGGGGCTCGGCCGAGCCTTTTGTTCACAATCCTGCCTATCGAACGTGCGCTTCAGGCTCCCAAAATAACCAGGCACGCGGCTGCCAACACAAATACCAGGAGTTATTAAAAAAATGATACTAGAGGGACCAGCGCTAGCCCCTCCACGCGTGACACTCTCCCGGCGGAGTCCCCGGGAGATGACGGGTTTATCCTCCCCTGCCTGTCTGATCCAAGTTTAGCTGGAAATCCCCGGACGATGGCTGAGCCGGCCGGGCCGCACTGACACGGGAACCCGCGGGCTGGCGGCGCCGGGCGCACCGGCGGGTCCCCGCTCCCGCTCGCCCCCGACAGCATCCACCGCCTCTTCCCGCAGCCCAGCGCGTCACCACCCGAGCAATGACACGGAAACCCACGGAGCGTCCCCCGCTGCCGCGCACTGGCTGCCCCGCCGCCGTGCCCGGGACCGCACCGCACCGCAAATCACCTTCTTCACCACCATTTTAAAGCCCACGGACCCCCTCCCTCCTGCCTTCCTCTCCGTGGTCCGACCTCAGCTCTGACCAGAACGGAGGGCGAAATTCCCCCCTCAAGTTTCTGTCCCCTTCCCTCCGGCGGCCCCGGCACACGGGACCCGCGGGCAGAGCGAGCCCAAGGTGGGCACTCTCTTGAACCGCCCCTGCAAACTTTCCAGCCTGGCTGCGACCGTGCCGAGCCCGGCGAGCAACTGTTCCGAGGGTGTTTAAGTCCTTTTAAACCAGCTCCTACTTTCTCAGCCCATATCGATTTCAAATACTACTTACTGGAATATGTGGCTCCATCCGTGGTGCTTCTACCCGCTGGGAAACCAGCAGCATCTTGGACTGGGGATCAACCGGCTTTTAGATCCACTTTGGCTGTATTGAGCAAACCCAGCGCCGCAGAGGACTCGCAGCCTGTTTTCTCCTTTTAGGTTCCAGACAAGTTCATCCTGGCGTTGCAGTTTGCTAATGATTCACTGTCTGTCTCGATCTGCTCACTACATTTCCATCAACCCACAGCTTCCTCACTTAGAAGGTGGAGTTTGTGGGGTTTAAGTTACTGATAGGCATATCTAAGTGCTGTGTCACTCAAAGAGGAGGAGACACACACACACACTCACACACACAGACCGCACACTCACACACACGAACGGCTCCAGGCTTAAAGGGGAAGTAACACTTTCTTCTCTGCAGAAACTGGACACCTCACAGATCCAAGGATTTAATTTTTTTTTTCTCTGTGCATGAAGGCGAAAGTTAACCAGACTATGGTCAAAATTTTAATACAAAAAACGCTGCTTAGAACGTTTAGCACCTTCCTTGTAGAGCTTCAAGTTCATTTAGTACAAAGTCAGATAGGTCAGAAAGCTACTGGCAATTAATATATTTACTTTTCCTTCCAAATCAAAGTGCTCAAATCACTGAAAAGCGAGCCAAAGCATGAAGTGTAAAGGTTTGAGTTATTCTTACAGAGTGTAATTTCCTGTCCCTTTATGACATATGATATTCAGCACTCTTAACACAAAAGGGTTAAAGTCATCTCACACAGGTGAACCCAGGTTAGCAAGAAGGAAACAGCAGCGTTGTTTCATTTTCATCTTTTGTGCTATGTACGTGTCTTTTTGAAGACAGACACAATTCCAAACAGAGAGCTCCCATAAAGCCACGCACTTCTCATATGACTATAAATGTGCTTGCTACAAGCTGCCACCTCTGAATACTAATTTTGATAGACCATCAACTGAAAGCTGAGAACCTATTTAGACCTCCTCTTGGACTGTGCAGAAAGAACTGGGAAGAGCAAGCTGCAGGCAGCTAGGAGAGCAGACTAGGTCCACAAATAATTGCTGGCATAATTTCATTTTATTACCTTGCTAAATCACTACAATTGTCACTCCTGTCCTGATAGATTGGAGATGCTAGAAACCCTGTCCCAATACACTGACTCAATGGATGAGGTGTGGAAGACTTAGTAGCATTTGTAATAAAATGTCTAGTTTCTAAAATCATTCCTGAAATAGTGATATTAGTAAATTATGCTCTGTAAAATTGGGAAGAAAGTTATTTGAATACAACCCCTTTACTGTAACCAAATACATAAAAGTGGAGCCAGAATCTGGCCTCCCTTTCCTGAAAGTTTTCCAGACAGCATTCACCTTCAACTTGCAGTAAACTTAGAGACCTCCAAACCCATCTTTCTACCCTGAGCTAATAAATATTGGCAATATCAGTTCATCAACAGAGAAACATTGGTTTTCAGCTTTGCTGAAGCCTTTGGCTTGCCTGTGACAGCTGTAACAATGGGCCCACTTCCCTGAGCAGTATTTCAGTTTGCATTGTTTGGAAACTTATTGGTTTGCTTTTCTACTGCTTTTGCCTTCTATGTTATTTAAAATTACTTTTATCTATTTTGTCAATTGAAAAAAAAGAAGCACAAAAATAATAAACTTTTGTGTGTGTAAACACCCTGAATTCTACAGCCTCCAAGGGCCAGATCTCGAAAACTTTCCGTGTCTAACGGGGGGGTGTATCAACATCTGATGTTTGGGTTTGCTGGGCTGCCCAGACCAAATCTACAACCCTGCCTGAGGTGCTGAGGCCCAAACACAGCATTAGGACATCAGCATGGGATCTAAAAGAGCCAACGTGCTGAGCAGGAGGCACCTACAATGAGCAGGCTCAGGGAAGATAGACACTCATCATGCTTGAATTAGGCTCCACCTGGAAGGAGGTGCCACTGTCTGCCCAGTGCGCAGTGTCAGGAACCCTCCCCTGAAGATACACGTGTGTGTAAGGGCTCCCATCTTTCTCCCTGGAGAATTTTGGACAAAAATACGTATGTATGGAACATGTGGGGCACACAGGGATTCACATACACTGCAGCTGGACCTACTGACAACACCACGATCAGATGATGAACAGTGGGTCCATGTCAGTTTTTCTATGCAGCACCTTCAGTGCACACCAGTTATTGTCAAGAAGTTTTGTCATTCATGACTCTTGCCAGACATCTGAAGTTCCTGACAGATGACAATACTTCCTAAGAACTGTCATTTGCTTTGTTCACTTTATAAAACTAGACCAAAGGCCTTCCCCAAAAGGAAGACGACATGAGTAGGGTGAATAGGAGTCCTGTCTGTGCCTGCTCTGCAGCAGGAATGATGCTGCTGCCTTCAGTTGCCAAGGGCGTCTGCTTGCCAGGTAGTGGTTTGTGTTCTCCTCTCTAAGGTGGGGTGTGCTCTCAGAGGGAAATCAAATCAAGACACTTCTAGCAGTTAGTCCACTACAGAAATGTGGCAACATTTTCTTTTCCAAACCTGCTGGCTTAAGCCGTGCAGGCTCTGGATGTCACTCCAGCAGCTCGGTGCCAAGTGTCCCCATGCTGCCAAACCTGGCACACTGGGCTGATCGGCCTGTGTGGTATGTGCTGGGATGCTCAACAGTGGCAAGGACAGCTTTGGGTGTGCTCAGAAGCCTAATTTCAGGCAGAGTGAGCATTTAACAAATCCCTTGCAGAGATCACTCATTTTCAGCGATGGGTAATGGCTAAGCAGGGGATTTCAGGGCTGCAGTTTTGGTCTTTGGTGATTAAATTATGAGCCCTTTAGGCATATTTACTCTAGCTGACCTGGGGGAATCCCTGGCTGCTCTGGAATCAATAACAAAACTTTCACTGGCTTCTTCAGGGCAGAATTTCATCTTCCCAGGTTAGGCTTACCCTAAGCATGTTGCAGACTACCTTACTGCTGTGGTTCTGTCCTATTTTGAAAAAGTGACTTGTAGGATTCTGCAGAAAAGATGTGATTCTAATGGCATCAAGGCTGTTATGGCCATGAGATTTGAAAAAACATATCCTAGTACCTCAAATGCTTCCTCCACTGCTGGGCATCAAACCTGGGCCTGACTGGCTGTGATTAACTGCATTCTTTATCAGTTTTACAATAGTTTCATAGATTCATTTAGCATCTTTAATATCCATAGAAAACATAGTTTGCTTTGTTCCTTTATAAAACTAGTGTAGCTTCTTTCCACATGGAGATGTCTTATTCAAAAGACAGAGTCTGAGAGCTGAGAAATCATAACTTTATCTGAAAAATAACAAACGTATGAGAAGAGTGCCTTGAACCAAAACAAAACCCAAAACACATAACAAACCAAAAATATCTCAAACAAGACCAATGTTTTTCCTTTACGCCACAGTTTTGAAAAAGCAGTATCTTTCCACCAAAGGAGAACAGTTAGCTGGAAAGCTGCAATATGCTAAATAACTGCCCAAAGTTGTGTTCACCAAGCGAAAGGATCATGCACTCAGACACAGCCTCGATGGGTTGTGTGAGCAACAGGCACTGCCAATGTGAGATGGCCAAGGGCTAGAGAAAAGGTTTGCATCTTCCAGGCTGGTGTGAACTAAACATGCTGAAACTGAGCATCCAGGCAACCATGATGCTGGGACTCCGTTCTCCCAGGAGAGCTGTGCCCGACTTCCAGCTGGGCTCTGGTGTTCCTGACATCAGAAGGGACAACAGAAGTCAGAGCAGACAAGGGCTGCCCCACAGCACATCTTGTACGCTGAAGGGAAGCAGCAACTGAGCAGCACAAGGATTCACCACAGATTCACTGAAGGATTCACAAATTTGTCAGTGCCTCAGAACCAGACGGGTGGCAAGCATATGATGCTTTCTACTTGCACATTTGCAACATGAAATCAGGTGAAATCAATGGTTTGGGCTAGACGAGCCTTCGGTTGGACTGGTCGGTATTGCATTTCTTATGCTAGATCAGATCAGCAATCCAGCTAATTTGATATCTTGTCTCTGACCACAGGCAATAGCTGATGCTACAGAAGATAGAAACTTTTACTGAACAATTGCAGGACAAATTGCCGGTAGTGGTGCAAGTTTCTTTTTAAGCAAAGCCAACCTGTAATTGGCTGATGCTCAGAACCAGGAAGGCTCATGTCCTTCGTGTACTTCCCCATAGGACACTGTAATGTACTGGGAATGAAATTACTAATGCATGCAAACTCTCAATTCATTTCTGAAAGCCACAATACCATCAGCATCTGTAACACTGCGTTGAGTAAAACAGCATCTCAGGTCACTTCTGAATGTGTTTAATGGCATGTCCTTTTTCACATAATCAAACCATTCTTTGATGCTATGGTTTGGGCTGGAAGGCAGCTTAAAGACCATTTAATTCCAACCCCCTACCATGGGCAAGGACTCCTTCCACCAGACCAGGTTGCTCAGGACCCCATCCAACCTGGCCTTGGACACTTTCAGGGATGGGGCATCCACAGCCTCTCTGGGCAGCCTGTGCCAGGGCCTCAACACACTGACAGTAAAGAAATTCTTCCTATTATCTAATCTGAATCTACCATCTTTCGGTTTTTCTCTTTTCGGTCCTATCAATACATTATTTTTCCTACTAGAATTATATGGAAAATACCTAAAAATAGATAAATTGCATCAATAAACAATTTTAATTTACTCAGTAATGCTCTCTACATAGAGTAATTCTATAAGTCATATAGAAAAATATATGTATACATGTATAATGGTTAATGTATCAATTCTATTTTTTTTAAGAAATGTTACTTTTAGGAAAATAAGCTTCAAAAAAAAGCTTTTGATTGTATGCAGTTAACGAAAGGGTTTCAGCATGGCCTTCACCGAACATGAAAGAAGAACACATATGATCAACTTTTCATAAGTCCTTCAACTTCCATAAGTCATTATTCACATGAGTTCCCATGGAAGAGTGCATAGGTAAAATCAGCAAAGGATGGATGGCCATACTAACATTTCAGTGGGTACAGGAACTACTTTAGAAAATTATGTAAATTAAAGTGAATTACAATTTTGTCTTTTATATAGAAAAATAGATACCAGTCTAATCTCTCTGCTTAGGTGTTAAGAGATGACAACTCTATGAGTAACTTCTTCATATTTTCAGAAAGGTACATAGCATAAAGTGTCTATCTTCTACTAAAGTATCAGTTAAAATCAAGTTGTTAATGTCTGCTTAGTGGCCAAATGCTTATTTCAAATTGATGTCTTTTGAACCTAATTTTTAAACTCAGAAATCAATTATTTGCATAGCTCAGAGATCCACTTGGGCACATGCTAACATTATGTATGAGTCTCTCAGAAATTAGAAGGGATTACCCAAGTGCTGAGGGAAGCACACAGATGATCAGGGTGGTGAAATGCTGACAGGTTGCTCAGAGGGTTGGTGGATGCCCCATCTCTGGAAACTTTCAAGGTCAGGTCAGACAGGGCTCTGAGCAACCTGATATAGATGAAGATGTTCCTGCTCAGTGCAGGGGCTTTGGAGCAGATGACCTTTAAAAGTCCCTTCCGACCCAAACCGTTCTGTGATTCTATGAGCTGTTTTTGTAGAAGAGTTACAGACATTTCAATTCTGGCAATCTTGCAGCTAATAAGATTTTTCATTAAAAGCATAGAAGCTGATACAAATGAACATAATATCACACTTAATAGTTCTACTGTCAGCAACAATACACTGAAATGTTTGATAATTAATGACATTTCTCCAATTCTGACTTGTGCATAAAACATCTTCCCTCTTGACTTGTGATGTGTGCTCCTGGCGTGGCTGCTGCTGGCTCTGCCCAGGGAGCACAAACCCTGTGCTGGGCTGCAGGTGTGTTGGATGGCAGGGCTGAGGCTGCTGCACATTCCACCTGCAGCCTCAGTTACACCTAAGAATAAAAGGTGTCATTTGCTGAAGTGAGAGGTACCTGCAAACAGCCAGGTGTGGTTTAAACCAGCCCCTGTCGCTCCCCGGGAGATGCCTTTTCTCCAGGCATTCTCACATTTATCAATTGCTCCAGCAGCCAAATGGGCACAAAACCAGCTCCCAGCACATGGAAGGGGTATTGAATCAGGAGCAGACAGTGACAGGCATCACTTGCCGAATTTCCAGGTTAACAATAGGCCTAGGCAACAGGAGACACTTTTTTGACTCCTGTACCTGACTGCAAGTAAGACACTGCTCAGAAGATGTAATAACGCAAACAAGGCTTAGCAGTAATTCCAGCCTTGCTGTTTCTCACTGCTGGATCACACAGTTCATACACAAGTGCAATGACCAGGGATATACAGACCTGCCTCAGCCCCTCTAGAAGTCAACAGAAAGGCAGAATCTGACCCATACCTGATACAAGATATTCCAAATTGCTTTAAATATCTAAGTATGAGAAAATGGTTCTATATTCACTGTTTTTAAGACAGGATCACATAATTTTACTGTCCTCAGGAAACACATCTTTTTTCCTTAATTTTCCCTTTCATTTCTAAAGCTGTCCTCTCTTTGCTAAAGCTATTTTTTAAAACATTCTCTATTTCATGACTGTCAAAGTATTCTTTCCATGCCAGATACATGGCAAAGTTACATATTCTTCAACTCAAAACAATTCACATGAATATTCATAAACTACCTGATGGCAGAATTGGCCCTGAGATTTAAACCCATAAAGCTCACAGAAACAAATGTTACCCTCTTTCCTTTGTCAGAGATCCCTTGGATCATGCTTAGAAATTATACTTTTATGCAGTTGTCAAGAAAATGCAAAACCAGTGCGTGAAACATTGTATGTTCTGTTTATTAAAGAAGAGTGTCTGTGATGATACAGATATTCAGCCAGACTAGGATGCTGCCAATGTCAGTTTGTGATTTACTAGAAATTATTGATTTCAATTCTTGGTTTCCCAGGGCTACTGAGCATATCCTGTCATATAAATATGCATCCGTTTGCTAGAGGCTGCAGCCTTCTGTAGAAATGTGTGGTGTCTCAACTAGTGTCAGATTTCGTGAGCCAAAAAATAAAGCTTTGCTTCCCTTCAGTACAGGAACGAAAAAAAGCTATTAAGATACATTTCTATGTCCAATACAATATCAACAAAACTATGGCAGCTATCCAGAACTGTACATTTTGTTATTCAAATTAATAAGGTGGGACAATCCTGAGAAATTGCACTACCCCATCCTCCCTGTCCCCCAAAGGAAAGTACGAGACCAGTAACCTCAGACTTCTCATATAACTCAAGAAACAGCATGAACTTACCTACTTTTAGGTACATAACAGTTACAAGTCAGTTACACAACATGCAAGTACAAAAGGATGATGAGTATAGTTACTCTTTGTACATTGGGGCCAAGAGTGACGGATGAATTGCCAGCACTTTTAAAAGGCAGAAAGGAGAATACCACTGGGAGCCCTTGGGAGTTCCAGCACGTGTCCTCTCAGACTGTCCCCCTCCCAGGACCCTCTGTTCTCCTGCCCACCTTCTGCTCCTGGTCACCCAACACATTTCTGCACAGTATTTCTTTCATTTGGCCCTACTACTCCTTAAGACTTTCTCTTGGTCCTTCTGCTGTGCTCACACCTCTAATCCCAGCTATCCACTCTGCTGTCTTCCCTTTCCCAAGGGAAATACTCCAGGGTGGAGACAGGTCTGTCTCTCACCTACTGCTGGAGCTGCCAGGATGTGCCACAGGGTACAATGGCATTTGTGGAATTTGGTGAAAGATGCTGACAATTCTGCTGCATGCAGAATTTGGTCCATACCCATCTCAGTGTTCAGAGAAGGGGTTTAGTTGCATATTTTTCTCCGAAAAACCTCCCTGTTTTACCATTTCTTTTCTCAAGTCAGTCACATGCCCTAATCAGTTCTGTCTACAAAAATACAAAATGTTCAGGGCTGACAGTGGTGGCAGAAATGACAGAATTAACAGGATAGCATTTTCTTTTCTCTTCTCACTTCTTAATGTACAGTGCAGTTTAGACTCAGTTTGGGAACAGCAGAACAGGGCACAGCCCTCACAGGACCAGCCAGTGTAACCTTTGTGGGTAAAGACTGGGAGAGGGACATGAATCAGCTTCGCTCCCTCCCTGCTGCTGTGGCTGGTGCAGCTGGGACAGGGAAAGCACTTCCCTCTCAGAGAGGGGATGGTGATTCCGGCTCAGCCTTCCAACTGTACCTGCTGTTGTTTGGAGCAGCATCACCTGCAGTTTACACATCACATTGAGGGAGTTGTGTTTTGCCATGGGTGGATGGAGAAGGTTGGAAGCAGCTCCCAGCCATGGGGGATGTTGCCTGGCTGATGCCTATTTCACACAGGCACAACAGCCCCACAGAAGCACAGTGGGGCCACATCATGAAGGAAGGAGCCTGCTCATTTGGGGACAATTTTCAACTGGCTTGGCAATCAACCCCTGAATTCCTTTTGAGCCCTCTGGTTCTTCCTAAAGTATTTGAAAACAACTTATTGCCAGATTATGGTAAGATCATCTTGTTCTTGCAGGAAAAAGAAAAGAGATAGAAAGGGAAGCACTGCAACTTCCCAAGCCACTTCAGCACTAATAGCAGTATGATCCCAAATCAATGCAGAGGGGCTGACAGCAACAGTAAGTGTTAACTTACTGCACTGAAGGGGCTGTTTAACCTGGCTAGGAAAAGTTATTGCTGCCACAGTTATTTGAAAAAAAACATTGGCAATTAAATTAATTCAAGCATATCCTCTCTTTTCATGGGAAAAATGCGGAAAAAATCCAGGCAGAGAATGAATGGCATCTAGATTAATGAGAAAGTGCTCAAGAAGAGAAAAATAATGGTTTTCTAAAGAATATTCATATTACATTCTGTGGTAGCACCATATGCTAGTTTCCTAGATGCTGGTAATCCTGATGTATTTTTATCTTGGCTAGTACCAAGGAGGGAGCTGTACAAGGCCAAGTTCTTCCCACATATCCATGTTGAAAGCAGTTTACCTTCGCTCCGCGTTGTGAATGTGAACCAAGACAGCCATGCAACTGCTTCAGAGCACGCCTTTATTTTCTGGCTGTATCTCACTGGCTTTTAAATATCATCATACTGCATCTCTTGAGTCTTTTATGAAGCCTCTTTTTCAATGATAGAGCCCGGAAATGTTGGACTTAGAAATCACAAACCTCTACTGCTTCAATTTAAGGGTCAGATTCACTAATTAGATGCAGCAGGAGACTATAAATTGTTCACGTTCCAGACAGAGGAGAACAACAAAAAGCCATTCTGTGTTAGTGGGGATGTATTAACATATATGTAGGACTTCATTCTTCTCTACATTGAACAAATATTCCTTAATCAGTCCTTAGAAATCACTTCTGAAGGTGGTGGCATTCTTCCATTATTAGACAGGGAAAAACAACTCTGACTGTACTAGAAAAAAGAACCAGCACTAATTAACATTGTTTAATTGGATAGATTTGATATATCTATAGCACAGGTTATATAGCACAGGATATACCTACAGCACTAACCCTAGCCTGCTGCTGAATTCTTGTACTCCTTCCCCTGTATGCAGCAGTCATCCTGCTCTGCTCCAGCTGCATTGCCCTCTAGACACTTAACCACAGATCTCAATACAATTTCTGGTGCAATGATTCTGAGGCTTTTGGGGAGTCAGCAGCCCAAGGATGAAAGCGATCACACATTCAAAATTCACATTATTTTGAAGGTTTTTGAAAGATGCTGGTATGAACATGTATCACAGTTTCCACAGGGGCCATGGGAAAGTGTTTTCAAGACAGCAGGATTGAAGTCAGTGGCAATGAAATGGAGCACAGAGCTCGGAGCAGTTTTCTCAGCTGGGGCTCACCTGATACAGAGCAGCCTGAAGAGGTGGGGCAAGAGGCAAGTGCAACTTTGGGTGTAATGCCTAGGAGGGAAGCAAGCCATGGTACGTCCCAGCAAAGCATGGAGAGCCAAAGAGTAAGTCATCAACAACGAAAAAAAGAGAGAGATTTGCCTCTGTCAGTCAGGGACTCCAGGAGGAAAATCCAAGTGTTCCCGGCTGTCTAGTTAGCAATTCATGCTACTCTCATCAGCACGGTATGCGACTCCCTGTGACCACACTGCCTCTTGGTAACTTTTAGCCACTCTAAAGATAGGTGTGGTAGCACTTTGGAGTCACTCTGGAAACCAGGAATACACGTTTGGGAGGCATCTTTTATAATTGACATGGCTGAGCTGCAGCTCTGCCTCAGGCAGAAGGTAGACTCTGTCTCGCTGGGGGTGGTGAAATGAAATCTCTTAGCACAGAAAGAACACAGAGCTGCTCAGAAGCCTGCAGGAAGGGGCTGGCACCTGGCGTTGCACAGAACCTCCTTGCAAAGCAACTGGAGGGAATTTTTTTCCCCAAGTGAGGAAACTGTGCGGAGGATGTTGTTGCCGAAGTCACCAGTGAAGCCGTAGGGAAATTGAAATCATGAGCTACAGGAATCTTTCTGTGTTTTGGCAAGATTTGAATCCACAGCTGTTTATAAAAATGTAATTAGTGGCCTGTCAAGCACTTTGAAGATGTTCTGAGTGCTAGAAAATTGTGATAAACTTATCTTTCTGTGCCTCTGTGTCTTGTGAGCGATTATTCAATCAGTGGGTTGTTGACTGGAAGACTCAGCCAAACAGTGATCGGGCTTCTAAACTATTCAATTACCTCTAATGAAGAAGGATCAGAGAAACAAACCTTAAACACCTTAAACAGAGCAGCAGTATTAACACACAAAATGACTCTCAGGAGAAACCTCCAGACACTTGCCAAGGTTGGCTTTGGAGCCAACTGTGATACAAATGCATAAAATATTAGTTCCTTAATGGTTGTGAAGTGTTGCTCTTTAAAGGTTACTGTCTTCCTGTCCAGACAAGGCTGTAGTGGAATGATGAATGAAGCGATCCATAAATCTGAGGCTTTCAAGCACCTGCAACTCCCATTGGGGTCAACAGGAATTTTGGATTACTGGGATTTGGCCAGTAAAACCTGACTCTGCATGAGATTACGAATCCCCAGGGCTATTGGCCTCCTCAGCCCCAGTGTTTACCTGATGAAGTACTTGGAATGACTGCTTCAAAAATGCTGGTTATTTGGACGCATGTTTGTGATGGGAGACTTGATCTCTAAAGCACAGGGACCAGGTCTGTGCCAGAGAGGCTGCTTGGAAGTGGAATTGGGAAGAAGTCTCTCTGTGGCTGGCAGAGAAGCACAGTGATCCCTGCAAAAACTGCAAGACAGGATTCTGCTTCTGAGGGAATTTCTCTCTCTTCTCCATTGCAAGTCTCACCATATACAAAGAGCTGACTTGTTATTGGAGCTCAAAGGAATGAATGAGCTCAAAAGAATGTGACGAGGAGAGAATGCTACAATTCCACTGGGAAGAGCTGCTTCTTTTTCTTTAACTTTTCCATCCAGTTAATATTTTACTGTGGCCTTGGAGCGCAGTCTCATCGGAATGCCTCCGTCCCGCTGCAGCACCGGACAGTCGGCTGGAGCATAAACACTGCACCTGCCTGTAGCTGTCTAGAAGCGTTGTGTGTGTCTGCATTTTTGAAAGTATCTCACGGTTTTGTTTCCTGTGAATGTGCATTCAGCCCTGCACACTCGTGAAATGCTTAGCTGGGTTTGGGAGCGTGTACATAGCGGGCCACAGCGGGGGGATGGGGCAGGGGAAGAAAGAGGGGCTGTAAGGCAGCTTGAGAACTGATACCATGCTAGTGTGAAACTTCTTTGTGAAGGGAACAACACGGCTAGGTTTTGGCTTAAAGATTCTCAAACACTCCAGCAGCTTTAGAAACTTGAACGTGTCCTAGGCTCAGCTGTGTGCAGACACAATGCTGGAGAGGAGCCCCCATTTAAAATGGTGCCAAGGACTCCGACAGCTTCTGAAATTCCAGGATCAGGCCCTAAAAATAACAACATGTTTGACCCAACATAGCCAGCAGAGCCAGAGGAGATGATAGGCTGCACAGCAGAGTTCTAAGCCAGCTTTCCTGAACGGCAAACCCATTAAATATTTAGGTGGCCATATGCAAATCATTTAAATTCTGTTTCTCAGAAGCACACTATGGTGTACAGATGTGCTTTGTGCTGAGATCCTCATCCTAAGCTTTCAGCAACTATTTATTTTAAACCAGTAAAGGACTTAATTAATGGCTAATTGTGAGCTACCTTTTTTTAAGGGTATTTATTTATGAGGGAGGCGGGGGAGGAAGCAGAAATGCAAAGACCTGAGTTTCTGTCAGACCAAACTCACATAGAAGAAAACACACTTTTGTGACTGTACCAAAGAAAACCCCAGGACTGCTCAGATATTTTCAACCCCCTCCACGGGTACCAATTTGCTAATTCAACAAATAAACAGCCCTTTATGTAGGAGCTGTCTCGCGGACACTGTGAACACTTTAGAGACGAGGGCCCCAGATCTTCTTTTCTTAATGTCACTGTGAATTTGCTTGTGGAAGTGTATGACACCATGCGCGGAGCCGAACAGCTGAGCTCATGCTTCAGGCATTCTCCCAGGACCGAGGGGGAGGGGGCTCTCCGCCAGCTCTCGGCCGCCTCTCCCCTCGCATTTACACTCACACAAATCATGTTATCATAGTGAAAATATGTAAGAATTCCAGGAAGCAGAGGAAGTTTGTGTGTTGACCTTAATTTATTTTTTTCCAGAGGAAGATCACTCTGAATGTTAAAAGGACGGTGGACGCTGGCTAAATTAGTTTGCAGATATTTTAATTTTCATTGCAACTCTTTCTTCTGCTGTATTTTATCTTCTAGGATTAATGCTGTTTGTATTTTATCTCACGGCTTTTTTGACTGAGAGAACTGAAATCACTTGGTGAGAGGTCTATGGGACCTATTTGGACTTAAAAAAAAATTGGTAAAGGAGGTCCCAGTGGATTCTGGTTCCTATTTTCCACTACAGTACAGTAAAATTGGGTGAGACTGTTTCTGGAGGGGAGGGAAGGAAAGGGTGGATGAAAGAGTGGGCTAACACATTAGGCTTTGGCACATGGAGGCCTGGGTTTATTTTGCTTTACAGTTCTGGGCTGGAACTCTTAAAATGCTGATCAGTTTGGCCCCAAACTCAATTGCACTTCTAAAAAACATGCTTAACTTTAAACCCGCAAATGCCTTTGGAAGACTGCGGGACCTTGCTGTACTGGGAAGTGCAGTTACCTGCACTGGCTGGTGCACAGCACCTCGCAACATCCAACCGTTCCCAGCAGCTCATCCCTGACTCGCTGCCTCTCTCCCCACACCAGCTCACCCCAGCCTCCCTGCCCCTTTCACTGGTGCTCACACCTGCGAGGGTTTGCACACATTCCAACACAGCCCCTCGGACAGAGCCAGGGAAACAGCACCCAAGTCCTTAAACACCCACCTCTCTCCATATTCTGTGGACAACGTGGTCACACAGACACTTGTAAAATGGCAAGTAAAGATATCCCATAGCTCTTCACTGGCCAACAAGGAACCCAAGCATGGAAAATATTTCTGTTTAATTGCAGGGATCAGTTGTGCCTCAGCCTGGCAGCCTCCATGAGAAACACCAGCCATGCCTGGTAGAGCACTGGCTGTGCCCTGTGCCCCCAGCACACCTGAGCCTGGTGGTTATTCCTGAGGAACCCCACACCCTATTGTGTGCTAGGGCTCTCCAGGTTTTGTAAAATATGCTTTGACCAGCATGTTTAACTTGTAATATGACCGGGCATTAACCCTGGACACATCCTGAAGAGTTTGGTTTGAGAATCTATCAGATTGCTTAAGATGTCTTTGCAAATTATTTCATTCCTTATGTTTCTCTGTTGCAAACTTAAGCTTGAAGCCTGATTCAATTTTAAATGAGCAAGCCTGTTCTTCTAGCTAGCAGGCAGGCTGTGATGTATATTTGGGCCAGGCATCCCCACCCAACAGCTCTGCTCAAACAAGTAGGGCCATCACAGCAAAATCTCCTGAACAGCTCTGTGCTGGCAGCCTCCCTGAAATCAAGGGATATGTCACTGAAGCTGTCAGTGTAGGACTTGTCCCACGGAATTTATTGCTCTATTCAAGTTTTTCTTTATTCTTTTCTACAGGTTTTCTGAATGCACTTCTTTCTCTCTCCCTCCGCTTGCCCCCCATTTTATTCTCTTGTCACATATTTCAAATGCACACCTGCCTTCCCTGCCTCAGCTCTGGAGGGCTCAGGCAGAAGGTGGCAGGAAAAGTGGTATTTGAATTATATTTTGGTTTTCAGACTATTCAGACATAGAAGTAGGCAATGCAAGCCTGCTACTTTGCATGTTGTGCTGTTGAGGCTTTCTTCTTTTTAAGCATACAACCCCCACCAGCTGCAGTCTGGATTTACACCATGGGGAAGAACACAGTAGAACCAGACTGGAGATTAATCAAAGCAAATTCTGGCCCGCTGTTACATGTGTCTCAAAGATTTAAAAAGTAAAAATAAAAAATGAGGAGGCTTTGCTTTGGTAATAAACATTACAACAAAAAGGCACAACTTTCTCAAATATGCTGTGAAGAGAAGACAGATGCCTTCTGAGGCTTCTTGGTGTCTCTGGCCATTGCTGTGGATTCGTGGCTGCGTGCTGCCAAAACAGAGGCTGCTGGGGCTGCCCGAGCCTGCTCCCAACACGGGGAGTGTCTGACCCCCCCCACTGGGGCTGCCTCAGCAGGGTCCAGCATTCCTGGCTCCAGCACATGCTGTAAACATCCAGCACATTCTGGGGTGTCCGAGGCACACCACAGAGCCCAGCTAACCTGCCTCCTGGTCACTGGGAAAATTAATGATCCAGAGGTTTTGGTCTAAGTTAACCACGCTGCCCAGGAGAGAGCCAAAAAAACCCTGGGATCTTTTCTACACAGAAATCCCTTCTAGTCACTTGTTTGTTACTCCAAATTGTACAGCTTGTGAATAATAATTTTAAAAAGTCACATACAATGATGAATTAGCAGTTATCCTGAAATGCGAGATATTCTTCAGCTTTTAGGGGTATTTTTATTCTATATGGATTACAATCAGGTGAAAGTGTGTAGTTAGCAATCAGCAGAGTAACACTGCTAGTCTTCACTAAGAACATCCACTTAAACTTTTGGGCTACCATCCTCAATTGGCATGAACTAACGTAGCCCCATTTAAGTTAATGCAGCTTTACTTAGCTGCATCTTCTGGGGAGCCAGCTTTTGCTTTCTTGGGAAGAGAAGAAAGAGAAAAACCGAAGAATTAGTAGGGTGAACATTTTCTGGTTTTGAAAAATATAGTCACAGGCGGCACAGGTAAATCATTGTATTTAGATGTAAGAACTGAGAAGATACCAGGACTTGTGAAAACCATCTGTATCTAGAAGAAGGAAATGCTCCCATCCTTGCTGGCCTGTATGACATATTTTCAAGACATCACAAATGGTTTTAAGTATCTTTCTCAGCAAAGACGTGGCTGAATTGGCCCATGTGTGTAATCAGGGCAGGGTTATACAGTAAGGCCCCGATTCAGCAAAGTGCTGGAGCACACCTTCAGCTTTTAGTGCATGAGTGGCTTCATTGAAGTCCTTAGTAATTACATGTTTTGCTGAATCAGGACCTGAATTTATTTGGGGCAGGAGGACCTTAATATCTTCCAAAGAATTATACTTATTAAAGGGGACAGTCTATAAATTAGTGTTTAAGTTAAAATCAATTTCTAGATAATACATATCCCTAAAAGACAGATTGTTAGTTTGTATGAGCTTTGTAACAAAACTTTAATTAAACCCTTTTTAAATAAAACCTGTCGTACATTATACTGCTAATTGACTTGACCTGGTACAAAGAGGACTCTGCCAGCTAGAGGAGACTAAAGGAGATTATTCTGTCTGGTGCTGCAGTGATTGTGTGTTAATAAAATTTATTTCTGCAGTCTTGCCCAACTCCCTATTGTGTATTCAAGAAATGTGTGGGCTCGAAGCCAGTCATCACAAAGCAAAAAGTAATAAAACCTCAAAAGCTGACTTTTTCTACCTCATTCTGCTGTTTTGCCATAGTGCAAAGTACATGGTACTGTCTGCTTGCATGTACATCTCAGAGTTCTCTTTTTAAATTATTTAAATTTATTTTTTCAATTAGGTTAAACTCTGTGCCTTATTAATGTGAGCACAGTAACAAGCGAGGGACAATTAAAGGATCCAAAAAGCTCGGTGATGAAATAGTCTGGGTGTGGCAATTATATTTTATTGCCACTACACTGATTACATACAATATAACACATCTAGCAATTAGAGAAACATGTTAATCCTCCTGGCCCAGACCTATTTCACACAGAATTCATTTCAATGGGCCAAATTCTTCCTTTACCCTCATGTAAGTAAATCTGAAATAGCTTCTTGCCAATCAGTAGAATCATTTGGATTGACATTCATGCAAATGACAGCAAAATACGACCCGCTGACTTCACAGAGTTATTCCTGATAGATGCTGGGTGCAATCACAAAAAAGTAATCACAAGAACTTATGCACGAAATACATGGAATAAACAGGAGGACTTTGAAGTTTTAATACGTGCTCAAAATTATGAATTAATTGGCACAAGAAACTTGTTGGGATAATTCACATGACTAGAATATTAATATATCTAGTGGAGCTCGTTCAGGGAGAAGGACGAAATGCTGTCCACAGACACATTCATCCCACAGTGTAAAACACGGGAGGAGATAACCAGTTGAAAATCCCTACCTAATAATAACAGAGGGAGTGAACACAGGCGCTGTCACGATGGGGGGGTGGGGTGCACAGAGTAAAGCCACAAAGAACAGATGGACAGAGCTCCTTCTCTTGGAGGGCAACAAGATGAATCATACACACATCCAGGCAACTGGGCTTGGAGGTGATGGAGGCACATGGCAGGAAGCTGATGGAGAAGCCTGCTGGGACACAGGGATCACAGGACAAACTGCATGCTGCCAACGTCCTGCAGGAGACAAGGCTGGAGAAGCAACTGAAGGGAACACTCTTTACTCTTCATTTTAAGAGTCAGGAGAAACAGGTTAAAAATAAGCAAACAGAATGCAATTTGGTGACAGTTATCAGGGAATGAGAAAACCCACTGCTCCTGGAAAGGAAAATGAATAGCAAATAGAAGCAATAGACTTGAAAAAAGCCAGATTAAATAAACGCAGAGCATTTTAAGTATTATCTCATGGGGAATGCACTCAGAGTAGCTGATAGTTCCTTAAAATAGTTCTATTAACAGTATGAGTGCAAATTATCCCAAAGCAGCAAAACCATTTGAAGTGTTGTAAGAAACCACCTTAGCTAAACCATGGACTCCTCTCTGACCTCAAACACCAGGAGGGCATAGAAAGTTGAACCTAGGACAGATTACTGAAGACTGGGATGAAAGAAAAGAGAGACTGTAGGGCCCAAATCACAAAGGTCAAGTGAGAACACTTTGGTGCAGAAAGGACAACAAGAAAACAGGATGCAATCATACTTCATAAGGAGAGGAAGGTGAGGAAAATGTGTTGGCCTGCTATTGAACAAGGCAGGGAAAGTTATTGACAGGTGATGCTGAAGAGGCTGAGGGCTTGACGGTTCTTTTCTGCAATCTTTACCAAAAAGGTCAAATGAGGTTAGGCAGGAAACACCAATAGTGACAAAGAGGTAGAAACTCAAGTGAAATCAGGGAAAGAACAGATTAAATAGTGCTTAGATAAATCAGATCTTTTAAATTGGTTGGGTCAGACAAAATTCATCTTAAAGTATCCTACTGGACTACCCAAAGCAATCTCACAGCCATGAGTGGTTTTCTTGGAGACCTTAGGAGATATGGATGAATATCCAGAAGACAGAAAAATAGCAGATAGTGTGTTTCCTTACAGGGAGGGAAAAGATTGTAATGGGGAATTAAAGAGCAGTGAGTGAAGGTCAGTTTTTGGAAAAATACGGAAACAATCACATTATTTGTAACCACTCAGGAAATAACAAGGACATGAGTAACAGCTAGCATGGCTTTGTCAAAAACATAGATTTGTTAAACCAATTTAATTTCCTTCAGTAGGAATAGAGGAGAAGCAACAGATAAATCTCAACTTTATTAAAGCTTTCCAGGATCAGCCTCCTCATGGTCATGAGTGAGCAAGGAAAAATACAGTCTCCCTCCACCTACAAAATTCTCTCTCAAACTGGAAGTATGTTAAAGACATTTCTGTAGGCATCTGCCCTGGATTTGCTTCTGTGAAATATTTCTACTCCAGTCTTGTGTGTTAGATCAGAATGACTTAGTTTCTGCATATGGTAAAAGTGAGGAGGGCTGCACAGGTGATACCAGGCCATTCTGAGGATGTTTGCTTAGAATACAATGTGATTTTTCACAGCTGGAGCAGAGTAGGCAGTTTGGGGCAAGTCCTTTCAGCTTTAAAGAAGATACCAAACAGAAAAGATCTAGCAGAGAGCACTGAGAGTAGCCAGAGGCCCAGCAAACACAAGCTACAAGGAGAACTGGAAGGAAGGCTCTCATATAGTCTGCAGAAAAGGCTGAGAAGAACTACATATGTAATACATATATGCACTTGAGAGAGGAAAGGAGTAAGTAGTCTTCCTTATCCAGTGTGGATAGGATAAGAAGTGTTGGGTTAAACAGGAGCACAGGAAATTTAGGTTAAACATTAGGAAACACTTGGTAATAACATGGCTAGTTAAGCACTGGAAAAGATTGCCTGGGGAGGTCACAGAGCCTCCCTCCTTGGAAGGCTTCAAGAGTACGCAAGATGTACACTTACCAGAAATTCTGCTTTTAAAGTTGTGGCAGACTTAGACGACCTCTAAAAACCCACTTTCCTTTATGAGGGCTACTATTCCCCCGGTTGGAAAGGATAATTCACTCTAGGGGAAATGGCAGCCATGCCTGGATGCTGGAATGGCACATCACAGCAACCCCAGCCTCTGTCGGCGTCAGCGGCTCAGCAGGTGCGTCAGCCGGTGCCTCGGCTCCAGCAGAGAGGTGATCCCTCCCGCAGGCACCTCTGTACCTGAAGCGAACTTTTCAGGACTTTATTGAACCAGGAGCTCAGCTGGCAGCCTTTCCCCTGCCAAGGCGCAAACACAACTGCCCAAGTTTTTACCGTCCGCTGTTGGCACCTGCAGCGGCGCTCAGCCGGGAATTGCTGCTGAAGGACACAGAGGGACTTTACTCAGTGCACTGTTCTGCTCCACGTTTTCAGAGAAAACTGAACTGCTGGGAGAAAACACAGCCTGCACTGCCTGCTCTAGCTAAGAATTCATTTTGGAGGGAAACAAAGTACTGAACACTGAAGCCCAAGCTACAGTCTCATGCAGCAGATCATGTCCTACCGCACCTCCTGCCTTGCTCGGGAGCATCTGCACAACAACCTGTGGGTAACACACATGCAGAGAGAAGACATCGGATCGCTGGCCACTAGCCAAGAATTTATCCCTACAACAAATGTGTTTAAACCCAGACCTAGCCATGTGTAGAATGCTCTGAATGACACAGCTGCTGAACGTTTCCATTAAAATGGTAACTAGAATATCGATCACTAAGCTCACAGTCACAAAGATATTCATGTTCCTACCACCCACAGTAGTCCCAGACAAACGTCACTCTATCTCTGCCCACTGAAGCCACAGTGCTGTAACAAAGTCACAGCTCCCAGAAAATGAGGAAGTTAGTTTATCTGAACTTACACAGCATGAGATGACATCGTTAAAATGATAATAAAATCGGAGGAATCAGAAGAAGGCAGAGCTTGTCTGCTGATTGAAAAGGCAAAGTGCACAAGGATTCTTGCATTCCCCTCCTGTACAAACATTGATCTCTATCTTAGGGTGTCAGTTGTAAAGGAGGTGTGATCTGTTACACAACATATTTCATTCAGTTAACAGCACTTAGTTACATGCTAATAAAGCATGTATTAAGAATACATCAAACTAATTATTTAATCACAATTTCTTTCCCCATTCTCCTTAGCCTGGACTGGATTTGAAGCATAAAGAGGACTCATTAAATATTTTGCTGTTTCAGTAGGTTTTTCTGGCATATTGGGCCAAGTTTCTCAAACTTGTAGGAGGAAGGAGAAAAGCCACAAGACATGTGCATACTCACATACACACAAACAGAGCAGGGAATGAGGAGATGATGTAGCCACTGGCAGGATGAGGCTGCTCTTGATTTCACAGTGCCACCCAGCCCTTCCCTGGGTTACACAGTGGGGTTTTTTCCATGTTACTTTGTGTCTCAATGCCAGCACTGACTGTGGTGATTGATTGACTGAGCCGGTGCTGCAGGATTCAAAACAACAACCCTGGTGGCAGCAGCTCAGGGAAATGCAGGGAACACTGGATTAATCCAAGGAGAGAAGAAACAACGCTGGTGATCTGCCAGCTCTGAGCATCCTACAACAAATAAGGAATAGCTATATTCATTGTTTTAAAATGAAAGATGCAAGCAGAGCCTGGCAGAAGCATTCTAAACACTCTGTGCTGGGCTTTAGCCTGTGGGCACCCAGAGAAAAAGCCCTTTTTCCTTCACATTGAGCTCCTCCTCACACATCTCATCCCACCAGCCTCAGCACGTGGGCTCACAAAAGCCATTCCCTCCCTGCCCTTGCGGCGCAGGGGTTTTCCACCTGCCTGTCCCTGATGTGACCATTTCCTGTTATTCACCTACACTGAAATGGAAGAGCTGCTCCTCATACAGCGTCTCCTTCCCCTCTGGCAGCAGTGTCCCTTTCCCCGAGGTCTCCCCGCTCCTTGCTGAGGATCAATGAAACCCTCTCAGACTTCACTCCTGCACCTCCTACCAGGGTAAAGGAGGTGGAAATTCTTTTCCAGAAGCAATGTTTCTCCTTGGGAAAAAAACCCCAGAGAATTCAAAGACGATCCTTGAGCTTTTTGCTTTCGTTACTTTTCCCTACCATCCCTTTATCTCCTGTGATCTCCTGTCCCTGCTCACTGCACTGCTGCTGCCTCTTAATTAAACATTTTGACACCAACCCTATTTTCATTTTATCTAACTCCCCTCTCACTCCCTTCAGCAGAGTCCCACCGACGTGGTCCCCGTTCTGTTTCTCCTCCCACTCAGCTTATAGTAGCAGCTACTTGTCTGTTTCCCTGATAGTAATTCAGCCTTCCCCTGGCTGCATTATGAAGATAAGCTGCTCCTACTGACAAAGGAATCACTAATGGACGTGCCTGCTTTCCCATCCCGGGGACAGCGGCTGCCGCTGTCAGGAACTTTCTCCCCAGCACAAGTAGTTTTCCAGCGTGCCCTGTAAAACAGACCACATTTATGATTGCTGGCATACTCACAGGGTTACCAGGCAGCTTTTTTCAGGACAGACTTTACAAGCACTTGCATATAGATGGACCCAGACATGGCTCCAGTTAGAGACAATGGGAGATTTACTATTGCATGTTTTTGCACCATGATTTGGTGGCTTTGTATGAACAAAATAGAAACAGAAAATAATTATTTGTTTGCCAATCCACTGAATGTAGGGAAGAAGCACAAAGTTTTATTCATCTGCAAGCTCAGCAGATGTCAGTGTATGAATGGCCTGATTTCAGTCTCGTTTTTGGACTAATGAAGATTTAATATAGCTAACACAACCATGAGGTAATTCTGGGTTTTAACAAAAAGTGATTCCATATCATCCCATAACTTGTCACAATTGAACATTAACTAACCCCATGAATTTTGTTGGTGGTGTTTTGTTAGAACAGTTTCTGAGGGGAGTGATAGTTCAGTCATTATTTGAATGTCTGCTATAGTGGAGTCTATCACCACTGAAAGCCCAGAATAATGGCCTGTGTTATTCTTTTGCATCTTTTTCTATACAGCTTTTGAGGGAGCTGTAATTGAAGAGAAATGAAAGGGCAGCCAACCAAGAGACAATACTGCAAGGATCAGTACTGGAATGTGAGACAACATACTTTAAAGCTGAAACTTTAAAACTCCTGCTACGTGTGTACTTTTGAAAAGGGTAACATCAATAGCAAAAAAAAGAAACCCTGGCTATTTTCTCCCAATTAAGAAATAATCAAACTCTTTTTAAAAATTTTTTGTTTATAATCTGGTGGCCTCCTATGAGGGCATGAAAAAAAGGATTAATGCCTTCACTGGGTACCTATTTTTTACTGCTGTTCTCTTTAGAAAATGTGATTAACTAAAAAGGTGAAAAAGAGACCCATGGAACAGAGATATGAGAATACCAAGGCAGGGTGTTAAGAAGCAAGGACCCTACACCAATTTACAAAAAGCTTGCAAAATATGAACTGCTACTTAGCATCAAGTCCTGTGACAACTGGGTCTCCAGTGGTGTCAGTGTTGTACCCCCTGCTGAAAGCATTCCTGGCATTTAGAGCTGAAACACCACAGACAGCATTTTCCATACTTAAGTTTCAAACTCCAGTACTTAGAGGATTGCAAGAGGATCACCATTGTGCACTGACTGATGCACCAAGCTTAAATTTGCCTCCTGTTTCTACAAATATGAGAAGTAGAAGCTCTCTAAGGACCTGGTATAAAGCTACTGAAGCCATTTCAAAGCCACTAAAGTCAGTGAGAATCTTTACATCTGTCTCTTGCAGTCTTGGATTCTCCAAATACTTATGTATGTACTTAATGTTCACATGAACAATCCCACTGGAGAAATTGTTTGTCTTAAGCTCAGAAAATGGCTAAGTTTAAGATGGCTTTAGCTAAATGTGACCAGGCTAAGCCCAGACTTAAGCCTTTCCCTACTCAAGACAACTCAGCAATACTCTCAATTTCTGAAATTATCTGTGCATCTGAAGATATTTGGGATATGTTTGGGATCAAGACTTAAAATAATACAGTAAAGAACCGAGCTTGTTCAAAATTAGCTGGATCCCAAACACAGGAGTCACTGGATCATAAACATAAGAACACTGAGGCTATTTCAGGCTGCAAGAAGCAATGTTTCCTCCAGTGTACACCCCAAAAAGATTAAGTTTATGTTGCTTTTAATGATGGAGAATTTAACAAAGCATAATTTGGAACCAGTTTTCAGTACTCCTGCCAAACTCTGAGTAAAACATCATTTACCTCCTAAGTGAACATTTTTTCTGGCAGTTTTGTATGAATTAAACATTTTGGTCATTTAAAGGAAAAATGTTTAAAATCTGGAGTGTTCTTAAAATAGCAGATCAGTATACTTGAAATATCTTTTCTGATTTTAGGGAACTCCCCCATGCATGTAACGTGCTATGAAAACCAGAGCTATTTTGTACTAATTTCAGAGCAAGCTGATGAAAATAGTATAATGAGGCAAAGCGCTCAGCAATGCCAGAGCATGGGGACCACAATGCTGTAATAGATGATATCAGGATGATGGCAAAATAATGTCACTGCAGTCACTGGAGACTGCATTACTATGTCAAGATGATGGCAAAATGATTTTGACGCAAGTCTATTGAAACTCTGCTAAAATATCCAGATGATTGCAACATATCAGGCAAATGCCCCAGAGGCAGTGACTGATAAATTTGTGTTAAAGTATTTCAAATACACCACTCTAACCTATGTTACATGGGCAAGATCCTGGTCTGCTGATGCTTTAGCCTGACCCCACCAGCACTGGTCAAGGCTCTCAAATGGAAGTTTTGTCTTTTGGTGCAAAGTTCTGATGATCCCAAGCATTCCAGGATACAGGGTTGATTTGGTCTTCTGTGCATGCACAGCTACAGTCTGAGATTGTCATAGCTGACAAAACAAGTCCGCTTCAAACGCGGCCTCATCTGAGGTGAGCAGTTCTAGGAGTTTATGCTGCGGAGAGGGAAACCGTGCCCTGGTGCTCCAGATGTGGAAAATCAGGTGATAACTGAGAATCACAGCCAAAACAAGGAGAAAGCTTTCCCATCGTGGAGAATGGTAAACATGTCACAGGTAACAGAGCTAAGGTAGCTTTAGCATCTTCTCCCCATATAGAGGAACGAGTTAATCAGCAAGGGATGCAGTCTTAGATGAACTCACCATTTACCCAAGGGGGCTAATGTTTTTGCAGCAGTAAGAGACTGTTCCTGAGAGTCACAGCAGAGCTCATGGACATTGACAGAAGTTAGCTGTGGAGAGCCTGATGGAGGCTGAGCAGATTACACTGGAGTTTAGCTGAGCAGATTACACTGAAGAACTTGTATCAATAACAAGTAATAATGTCTTTTCCTTTCATGCAAGAAAAACTTGCAGAACATCAGCCAGCACTGCTGCCTGCTCTGCCAGGGCTGACAGTCCCTTAGTTTTAAGAGCAGCATGCTCAGCAGGAATGGTACGTACTGACTGCAGGACTGAGCCCTCGGAAGATTGTTACAGCAATTAGTGCAGAAGCAGCAACATTCCTGCTATCAGAACTAACAAGAAGCTGCAAGAGCTATTTCAACAGAAATAGTCAAGGCTGCTCTAATTATATGTTCTTTGCATAGGCTGGTGAGTACAATGATTTTAGAAACTGGGTTATTCAAGCTACTGAGGTTACAAATGCTGCTGTGCCAGCTCCACCCACTAAGTAAAAGGTTGCACGCTGCAGTCAGCTCTGGCTCCTTCAGTGCAGCCACAACCATGGGCAGCTTAGAAGGGAAAATAAGGCTGTTCAAAGGACAGCCAGGCGTATTTAGGAGGTGGCCTTGCTGGACTTTCGGTTCTACTACAGGTATATTTCAACAGTGGTGAAAAGTGTTTTCTGCCATTTTCTAGTGAAAGAAGATTTTACTGCTTGTTTTCTAATCTTGCTGCTCTGACCCACTTGTTCCTCACCTCCAGCTGACAGTGCTGGGCTGGCCATCGCATTCAGCTGTGCCCTGGATCTTGGGCTCATCATGTCTATTGTGAACAGATGGAGCTTGGGGTTCCTGCAAATCCCATCTGCTCCTGCAGCAGCCAGTATTAGTAGCCCTTTAAGAAGAAGCCTGGGTCCCTCCAGAAATCCCAGTCATCTTTCTTCCTTTGCATTGTCGCTTACTGGGGCAGATGGACCAGTGAAAGATGGCAGGAGGTGTCAGCAGCACCCCCAGAACTGGGCACACCTCATCTTTCCAAAGGAATATGAGCAAGGCCCTTAAGGCCTTGCTCTGCCAGTGTGGACTTGTGGCCACCTCTGCCAGAAAGCTGCCTCACCACAGTGCAAAACTGGCTGGAGGAGGCTGTACCTTATGGGTTAAGTGTGCAAAGGAGGCTGATGAAAATACAGGGTTTTGCACAACAGTTCACATCCTTAGTTGACCCCTGTATAATTTTTTGGCTCAGATTTAAAGACCTAATCCTAATTTACAGAACTTTTATTGTTCCAGGGCTAAGTTACATGAAGACCTGCATTCAGGCACACCTCTCCATGCAGCTACAGCCACAAGAGAAACCACATCCAGGAATTCTGTCACTCCTGAAACTCCAAGAAAGGGGAGCATGAGTACCATGTAGGAGATGAGATTCAACTGGAACCCGGCCTGCTTCAGCTCAGCATTTCTGCTCAGAAGAGAGGTGAGAGATGAAGGGAGAGAAGGGGAGCACAGAGAGCAGGAGTTCCTCTGCATGCAGCTCTTCAGCTGAGAGGTTTGCTCATGCTTTATGCCACAGGCTCAGGCTCAGGCTGGAAGATAGAGGAGCACATTCTCATTTCAGATTCCTGCCTCAGCTGTCTTGCTAGCCCCTGTCAAGGGAGAGCCAGCCACCCACCACCATCCCTCCCGATTTCCCGGGAAGGAGCCTGGCTGCCTGGGCACCAGGGAACTGATTTGCACGCCTGGGGATCTTGGACCCACTGGGAACTCTCCTAAACCATTCAGTCTAGATGCAGCCCCCACACAGGTGAATTACAAATCCCAAGTTAGAATGCCTGATCCTGTATAAGTGTCACAAAGGAACAGATTTTGCTTTACGTGACCAGAAGAAAACCCTCCCTCACTACAGGGGTAAAGCCAAGTGGAAGCAATTTCTGTGCCTTTCCAATCTCATTAGGGATTTTAACTGGGAACAAAGGGGTATTTGGGATGCTTTGCTCCAGTGATCTTCCATTTGGTGTAAACTTCATTGTAGTAGTAGAGAATGGTGTGATCTCGTGATCATTAAGTCATCCAGGGTCTGTCAGTATATATTGATCAGCATACAGGAGGCTATAGTTGCATCTTTGATATCTTCCCCATTCCCTAGTGCTGAGCACAATTGTGCTTTTACATAGAATCTGGTAGAAATACAGATTGTTTTGTTTCCTATCAAGACAAAACTCTGCTTGAAGTAGCACTAGCTGAATACAGAATAACACCATTAAATTCAGGTTGATGGCTATTAAATTATTTGGCCCTCAAACATGCTAGTCAGTGGTTGAAATACAGGCATCTCTCCTGGAGTCACCGTGACACTTAGTAGCAGAAAGCAACTGGATTGTGAATGCTGTTCTTTTAGCATGGAACTAGCTGTTGTAGCTCAATTATTTCCTTTATTTTTCTACTGTCACTAATATAAATCAATACTTTTCCATCTGCTGCCATTTCTAGACTTGAACCATGTATCGCCCTCCTAACCACTATGCAACCTCTTGACAGAAACCCATTATAAACCTTTCAATTTATTCTGCAGCACAGCTCTGCTAGTGATATTTACATCTATAACATGCACATCTCATACTCTTTTCTTTCCTGAAGCCTCTTTTACTGCACCACACTTGCACACTGTACTCACTTCAACCCCTAGCCAAGGCAAACACAGACAAAAGTATACTTCTTAAACATATTTCCGTTTTAACTGCAGACTTCAGTACTTCCAGTGAGAGGATCATAGAGAGCTGTCAACAGAAAAGGGAGCTGATTTCAATTTTTAGTGCCTTCATGGTACAGGAGACTTGTTAAAGATCACAGCACTGTGGTGGATGTTGAGCCGTTCCACTCAGTGTATAAAGCTGCCCCTTAGATGTGCAAGACACAGGCACCCACCCCAGCTGCTGATCCCCTACTTGTGCAAATCAGACACTCTCTTTTCCTACAAACACATCCATACATTAGTTTCACAGTGTGGAAGCAGCAGCCTGACAGGACCTCTGCCTTTGGTGGCGGGACCCGACAGGTTTCAGTGCTGATCTAACAGGACCATACTTGTTCAAAGTCACACCTGTCTTCCTGCCAGTCCTACTCACAGTTTCTGCTGGTCTTGAAGTAAGGCAGGTGGTAACTACAGAAGCAAGACTCTGCCCAAAGTAGAGCATGAAGTAATTTCCCTATATATATATTTTTTTTTCCCCCCCAGGCTAACTGCAATCTTGTCTTGAAGTTACACTCTGCATAGCCCACAGCCCAGTCTTCACTAGCAACACACATGTACAAGAACACTCCTTGCTGGACCAGTCACCGGCCAGTTGGGTGTAACATCAGATCAACAATCAATCCACAGCAATTTTGGAAGTGTTTTTAACAAGGTTACCTGGAAAGGAGCTTAAAATGAGGCAAAACAAGTGGAACCCCCCATATTGCCTTGGTGAAACCCCCAGACGGGCTGTACATTTGCAGTAGGAATGGCTCCAAGAGAACAGGGATTGTCAGCCACAGCCGTTACCTTGCAGGAAGATGGGAGCTGCCACCCTGGGTCATACCTGCTGTCCCTGTAGTCTGGTATCATGGACCAGAGGAACTGTGCCTGTAATGGTTGATTATGGAAAAGCCTGCCCTAGAGGGAAATATTTCCTTAAGTCTCATCAGTCAGTACTTACATATGCTGTGAATCATAAGCATTTAAATCTCTTAAGATTTTTATCCTAGTTAACATCAGTGTAGATAAGCTCATGACCTGTTTCTGAACATTTAATTGTCCTTTCTTGAATACTAGTAAGGTCTCAATATTTTATTTCTCACACAGGCAGAAAAACAATACTTTGTGAGTATGAAGTCTGAGTAACTTTACTCACTGGTGATGTCTCGTGCAAGCAAGACCCAGCACTGCAGGCAGATGGAAGAGAAGCTCCCAGGCCTCTGAATAGGAACAGCATGCCAGAAAATTAGGAAAAAAAAATCTTAATCTTGAAAGTAAATTATCTTTCCATGTCTTACATGGCTTTTGGCTTTGTTACTATGAAAGATGTCTTGAGAATTCCCTGATGCACCTTTTGTCTTAGATTCATTGTTTTACATATCACTGTTCTGTCAGACCTCATTTGCCCATTTCCTAAAGTGCTCTAAAGATCTGTTTTCCTCGGATATTTCCATGTGTTCTTAATGAGAGGAAGCTTCATTTTCAAACAAAGTACAGCCCCACTCACTGTATTCACTGCTGCTCAGTGGTTCAGCCACAGCTACACCCTTAGCTAGCTTGTCAGTCTTAGTCAAGACCTAGCCAAGAACAGCCTCCCCTCCTGTGTGCTCTGCAGCATTGTTCCACTTGTGATCACTGAAGGGCTTAAGAACTTGCTCTGGCACATTTGACCAGTTTATAAGAGGGAAGCTGGAGTCACCACTTATTACTGTGTTACTTACGGGTTTGGTTTTTTTTTTTGCCCCTTTGATCTCCCTCAGTGTTTTAGTCACAACATTTTCTCAGGCCAAAGAAATAAATATGACTTTATTTAAGTAACAGTATTCTCATTGACTTGGGATTTTTCTCTCTTGTGTTTATAGCATAGTTCAGTTCACACAAAAATGTAACCTGTACACAAACCCCTGGCTATGGCACCAGTTGCTGTGCTGATGAGCTAGTCTGCTCTTCATATGCACTTAATACCTTGGCACCGTGGCTTGGCACTTGGTCATATTTCAGTGCTGTGTCCAGAAAGGAAATAGGATTGTACATAAAAAGATACTAGAGCTACTCAAAGAGTATTAGGGGTGAAGTATCTGGTTGCAAGCAGGAACATGACTAGGAAATGAAATAATAATTTTGGTGTAGGTGTGACTGGGCTGATAATAACACAGAACTACTGACAGCATCCTGTGTCTACCAAAAAGGTGAAATCCTGGTTCTACTGAAGTAAAACTTCAGAAGTTTCCAAACACCAGAGTAAAATCAGCCACAGATGACTGCTCATGCACTTAACAGGTAGTGTGCCTTCTCTCCTGAAAAACCTGCCTCTCAAGTATTTATAAAACATTACATGGTGTCAAAAGTTATCTTGAGCCAAAGATGGAGCAATTACTTCCCTCAAGTCTGGTGGATTTACGAGGGAAGTGTGCAGAAAAATTGTGTCAGCTAAGCAACATTTTGAAATGTTCTTCTCTGCCACAGGGAATCAGCTGAAGGGCAAGTGGTGACACTGCTTGGGGTACGGGGTGGTCAGCAGCCCCTAAAATACACGGTGTACTGGGAAGGGAGAAAAAGAATTTAACATAGCGTTAGGTGCTAAACAAAAACCTTACAGTGACTGGGTAGAGCAGTCAGATAAACTTGCATTGAAGTCCCAAAGCAGAAGGATCAGCTTCAGAATCAGTGGGATGTGCTGGGGTGTGCCACCCATACGTAAGCGTCACAGAAGAACACAAGGAAAGCAATCACATTCACATTAATTTCAAAAATTTCAATGCATCTACTGCCAAAATACAGCGTCAGAGTAGCAAACATATAAGATGAGGTTTTTAGTCACAATCTGGATTCTTTGTGCCTTTAGGAAACAGGGGCTACAGCAGCTGGTGTAACCCAACAGGCAGCAGGTTTACCTAACTCTGGTCTGGATAGAGCTGACACGTTTGGCTCTGCCTCCTTCCTTAAGTTTTACTCGCTGTATTTCCCCAGCCAAATGCGCCCCACTCGCTCCTGTTGACAGTGACTCCGCAGATACTCCCAGCTTGGCTGGAGCCGCGATGAACTTTCTGCTTCTCCTCACTGGGTGTGCCCTGTCCTGCTGGGGATAAAACGGCGCATTCAGCTGGTGCTCACCACAAGGAATAAATAAAGCCAGGAAGGAACTGGAGGCTGACGGGAGAGCCGTCGGTAGCGGTGACGTGCGCGGTGTTTGGCCCCGCTCGGGGCTGGCCCCGTGCCCGCCGCGCTCCCCGCGCGCTGCAGGCGCACCAGCCCCGGGCGGCCCCAGCGCGGCTGCACAGCGGGGCCGCGCTGCGCCCCTGCCCGGGGCACACGGCGGTGTCCCCTCGCTACCCCTGCCCGGGGCACACGGCGGTGTCCCCTCGCTCCACCCCTGCCCGGGGCACACGGCGGTGTCCCCTCGCTCCACCCCTGCCCGGGGCACACGGCGGTGTCCCCTCGCTCCACCCCTGCCCGGGGCACACGGCGGTGTCCCCTCGCTCCACCCCTGCCCGGGGCACACGGCGGTGTCCCCTCGCTCCACCCCTGCCCGGGGCACACGGCGGTGTCCCCTCGCTCCACCCCTGCCCGGGGCACACGGCGGTGTCCCCTCGCTCCACCCCTGCCCGGGGCACACGGCGGTGTCCCCTCGCTCCACCCCTGCCCGGGGCACACGGCGGTGTCCCCTCGCTCCACCCCTGCCCGGGGCACACGGCGGTGTCCCCTCGCTCCACCCCTGCCCGGGGCACACGGCGGTGTCCCCTCGCTCCACCCCTGCCCGGGGCACACGGCGGTGTCCCCTCGCTCCACCCCTGCCCGGGGCACACGGCGGTGTCCCCTCGCTCCACCCCTGCCCGGGGCACACGGCGGTGTCCCCTCGCTCCACCCCTGCCCGGGGCACACGGCGGTGTCCCCTCGCTCCACCCCTGCCCGGGGCACACGGCGGTGTCCCCTCGCTCCACCCCTGCCCGGGGCACACGGCGGTGTCCCCTCGCTCCACCCCTGCCCGGGGCACACGGCGGTGTCCCCTCGCTCCCCCCCTGCCCGGGGCACACGGCGGTGTCCCCTCGCCACCCCTGCCCGGGGCACACGGCGGTGGCCCCGCTCCATCTCTGCCCGGGGCACACGGCGGTGTCCCCTCGCCACCCCTGCCCGGGGCACACGGCGGTGGCCCCGCTCCATCTCTGCCCGGGGCACACGGCGGTGTCCCCTCGCCACCCCTGCCCGGGGCACACGGCGGTGGCCCCGCCGCCCGGACGCGGTAACTGCTGGTGGAGCCCCGTGCGAGGAGGGCCCTCAGCTCCCCGCTCCCTGGGAAGCAGCTGTGCCACTGTGGTGCCACATCGCTGCTGTGCCACCAGCTAATCCAGGTCTGTGGAACCACAGCAGGAGAGCCCAGAGGAATTTTTTTAATTTTTTTTTTTTTTTTTTTTTTTTTTTTTTTAAGAGGAAAAAGCCCAGGAGAGACCTTCCCAGAGCCAGGCTAGCAAGCCAGCACCGTACTTCTGAATTAGCACCACTGGAGCCGAGCAATTCCCAGTATCAGCTGGGAAAGGGCAGGAGCAAGCGAGCGAAGCAGGCAGAGGGGAACACTTAATACAGAGCCTGTATAAATAAGTACCTTGTGCTACTGCCAGGAGCCCCAGCTGTCAGCACCACCTTTCACCTGAGCCTGCCGCCTCCCGAGCCAGCTGGAGGAGGATGTGTGTAGGCAGTTTCTGATGACATTCACGGAGCCGTGAGCTGCTGCCTCCCACAAAGGGCTCAGTGGCTGGGAGGCAACAAAGGATGGGGCTGAGGGGGAAAGGTGCTGGTAACAGGGATCTGCGGTGGCTTTCATGCACACTGCTTCACCTCTGAGCCACCTGAGGTGTCACCTGAGGCAAGGGACAGTGAACACCGAGCTAGCTTACTGGCCACAGGTGCTTTTGATAGCTCAAGGCTGCCTGTGCTCAGCCCAGCTGTGCCCTGTGTGGGCACAGCCAGAGGTTCCTCACATTGCTGGGGCACAGCCCAGCAGTGAAGGCACAGAGCAGACACAGCTACGAAACCACCCCGGTGAGGCACGTCTGTCTCATTTCTTTGAAGTTGGACAGATTTCAGAATGACTCAATAAAAGTTACAATCCACAGTATTGAAAAAGATGCTTTAAGGAAGGCACTTTGAGATAATCCAACCTGAGACCATACTGGCCTTCCCTGGAAAAAAAAAATGATATCACTATGGAGGAAAATGAATATATTAAAAACACTGCAGAAGTGTTTTGCCAGCCAAATTGAGGAAGGAATTGATCACTAATACATGGATTCAGGACCTGATTTCCTACTTGACAATTTCTAGATTTCATTATGTCCTTAAACAAGTGCCCAATTCTGATTCAGTATTCTAGTTTGCATTCCAAAAAACCCCACAAAACAAGATATTATGTGAAACAACCTATGTTTATATGTACTTCCAGGCCTTAAAAAAAAATTGGCACCCACTTTTCTATGACATAGTTCAAAGCAGTGTTTTTATATAATCGCTGTGTTTCAAAGGCATATGAAACTGAAAACTTGATAAGAAAATGAGAAGTGGAATGTTTAACTTCAAAGAGAAATAAAACCTCACTTCCTACTTCTGCCCCACTGTTCTACGTTGCAATTAAATGAGAATACATGTCATACACAATACTGATTTTTCACTAGGCAGAATGTAGAAGCTAACTTGTACTTTAATAATGACTGTCCAGCTTGTGGAATTGTGATGCCCAACTGTGAATATATTTTACTAATAAATTACATCCACTCAAGAAAAAGACATGAATAAAGCCTCAAGATGAAAGTAAGGACCAGGCATTAAGAAATAGAAGGTTAAAACAGCCCGAGGCTTATATCAAACTTCCATTTTTTTGGTAATTTCTTAAAATGCTAAACCAAAGAGTGAAAGTAAAACTCCAAGGCTAGAGCAAAGGCATCAGTGGGGAAAACCACATCAGTAATCACCAACATAGAAACTGTTCTATGGGGTTAAATTAGTATTTTCAGGAATCAACACCCCATACACTCATCTGTTTCAAGCTGCCAAAAAAGAAGCCACAACCAACCGAACAAAATCACCAAAAAACCCCTTTCATCAGAAAAATAATCTTTTTTGTCCCTGCTGCGTGAGCCCCACCAAGGACTAGAGGGAAGCAGGACAGTGCTCAGAGCACCCAGAGAGCTCAGCTAAGCCAGGCGGGGCTCACCAGGGTCTGTTACCCGCCCAGTGGGAATTCCATGGAGGAGCGAGCGGGAGCAGGAACCCAGCTGGGATCTGGATTCCCCAACTCCTTCAGAGCGCGCCGCCTTTCATCCAGGGCTTGTGGCAACTCCACAATTAAGAACTTAATGCACGTAAGATATACTTTGCAAGCAAAACATTATTCATTAACAAATCTGATTAAACTGCTAATGCAGTGAGCACTAGCACAAGTTCAGAAAGACAAATAGTCTCAGTGGTGCAGTGTTTGTGAGGAACATTACCCGTAAATGGATTTTAACTATTTAAACTGGCTTCTGTTCAGGAACTATGAAAAGACACAATGCAGCACAGAACACTTCATTTAGCTTACTGGGCTTAATGTGAGGAGGAAAAAAACCCTACAGATTAAGGTTTCTGACTTCAGAACAGTAATATGTGTAATTCTGCAAAGATACCTGTGTGATAATCCTGGACTTTAAAAAAAAAAAAAAATTTCCCCCAGCAGCTCTCCACTGATTATTAAAGATTTGTTGATAAATGGTGTTTCTTACGGTGTGTAGAACATTTAAAACTCATTCCATATAGACTAAAGCATGTTCAAATCCTGGATTCCACAAATGTACACTGTGCTTTGCTGCTGTACTGGTAAAACTGTTCAGCTTTCATCCCTTTATAAGCCTTGTGATATTTCAGATCACGGAGGCAAGTTGTTACAGGAGAATTTTAGCTTTTATCTTTTTACTAAAGGTATATTTTCATCATTTTGGCAGGACTAAAAAAAGTTCCCACTGGCCACGACAGACATCTGATGGCTTTCCCTCTTTTCACATGCCTACTTTTCCTATTTTTCACAGAAGCCTGATATCAAATCCTGTAAGCAAGTAACTCAGGCTGATACGTGCAAACAAACCGTAATAGCTATTCCTGCTTGATTGCGCCCCTGCTAAACACAGCTCCATTCTGAGCCCTTCAGGAAGAACGTATTTCATTGCAGGCAGACACCAAGCCCTTATCTGCAGCTGCTCCGTGCTGTGAGTGGCCGGGGCAGGGTGTGGGAGCCCGAGGTGTGGGATGTCTCGGAAGGATTCCCGGCGCTGTGTTTTACTGCCTTCCTTTGATCCCTCTCTGAGAGGTGGTAGGTGCACAGCTCTGACCTACTGAACTGAGCTATGCTAATATGGCCAGAACGCTGCAGTAATTATTTCATTGTATGACCGAGAGCTCCAATTGCCTCTGTACAATGCCAGCCCACCAAAATGCATATTCCTGTGTAACCTGAAAAATGAATAGTTTAAAAAACTTCAGGTGGGTTTTTTTTGCTCTTCCCATTGATCTTTTATTTCATTCTCTACAACTCAAGATAAGCCTCAACCCAAAAGTTTTGAGATCAAAAGGAGTTTTGACTAAATCAGAGCTCTAAGATTTGGCCCACAGTTTCTAGAACTATTCCTGCAGCCTGAGAAACACTGCTAGTCAAATCTCCCAGTGATAACAAGCTGTGTACACACACTGTTTACTGTAGCCTGATATAAACTTTACATTATAAACTCAGCACCTTTTCCTCTTATAGCAGCCTGTTTCATACGTTCAAATCTTGTTTGATGGCAGTCACAAAACCAAGGAGTTTGGAATTTCTGAAACATCTAGGGAGATAGAAATCAAACGGTGCTCAAGCTAGTTAATTAAAACATTTCAGAATCTTTCACCTGCAGAGTCAAGCTGTTTTGTTAAGCGAAGAATTGAGAGACTAACAGAGCAGGTGCTGCTGCAAGCACAGATTGCCAGAGAAAATCACTTTATAGAAGCCCATCAGAAGTAGTCTGACTACAGGATCTAATAGAGAGGGCAGCAAATGCTCATTGCTGCTCATTACCTGATTGTGAAATCTTTAGTTTAGGAGAGCTCTCATTGAAGTCAATAGGGATTTTCCCAGAGTCAGACTGCAGGATTGGGACCACACTGTGCCATTATGGTAGATATCACAAAGACCAGGCTGCCTGTATTAGAGTTTTCAATGGCAGCATCTGATCTGAAGCCAAATGAATTTAATGGAACACTTTCCATTGATTTCATTGCAGACCAGACCAGGGGAAGAGTCACCTAATGGTTGAAATAGTAGAATGAAGCATCCTTGAAGTTGTTTAACAGGTTGTGAATATATATATATGTATATATACACTTTCTCTCCCTCAAGGAAAAGAAAAAGAAAAAAACCAACAGTTATTAAGGACTATGAAATGATAGCACAGAAAGGAAAAACACCTAAGCTGCAATCAGCTGGAATGATGTGCATCCTGCTTGGTATTTCAGGGCATCATTTATTGATTTTTAATGGAAAAGAATGTTAAAAGGTCAGAAGCAAACATCTGCACACCACTGCACATCTGAGCAGTACCAATGAAGTCAGTGATGCTTGATCCATTTGTGCAGAAAGACTAAGGCCAATGCTTACAATACCAGTTGTCCAAGACCCATCCTGCTGGGAGGTCTCTTGAGCCCTGGCTCTGGAGGATCCCCTTGAAATCATTGCCAGTGTATGTGAGCAAGAGTATCTGCCTCAGTCAGCAAAGTCTCAGTCTGTGTGATCCTTTAATTTATCTGCATTTACATGGATGCCCCAGTCCTACCTAAGATTATAGGTAACAGCATAAAACAAAGCACACCACTTCTTTTCAGATAAACTAAGAGAAGGGAAACCAGAGAATATTTTCAAGGACTTTCCTGAAAACATTTACTTCAGGAAAAAACCTGCCCAAACCCTTGTATTCCCACTAGGCTCTTTAAATGCAATCCCACTTTCCTACTCACCCCAATGAAAGTTGTAACCAAGATAAAGCATTTTTACTGGGTTGAACCTTGTTTTTCCAAGTGAACTAACTTCCTTCTGGAAGTTCATCTTTGCTAGGACAGATGTGCTTCCTCTTTTCCATTGGTGCACCTTTGTGTTAGCAGTTACCTTTGTGCTGTCCCAGAAGACACGAACATGGACTTTACATGGGCTAGAAAAGAGAGACGTGCAGAAAGAACGAGAGGCAGAAAGATGGATGTGCAGTAATGAAGCTTCCTTTTCTACCTTATATCTCTGTTCCCTCCTGTGAGTGAGCCAAAACCAGTAGTGTTCTCCAAGTCTCAACTGTACTGCTTGATACACATGCGGGAATCAAAGCAGGTAAAACTACAATTTACAAGAGCTGCCTTCTAACATATAGGATTTTTTTCTTAAAAAGATCATGAAAAGATAATTCTGTTGTAACGCATACTCTTTGTTTGCAAATGCACTATTGTTTGCTATGTGTTAACTTCCCAGGGCTCCTAGCATGCATTACTGCCAGTTACCATCTCTCTCAAATGAGCACACCAGTCAAGATGAGATTGTACAGATGAACTTCTTTATTTTTCAGAGGCAATCTGTCCTTCTGGTGCCCCCTCCCCCTCTTGGATGTTCTTTCAGAGATGAAAAGAGCATTTCTAAGCAGTTGCTTCCTTTCCATCCCTGTTCTTTTCTAATAGGTGATGGCTCAGTTGTAGAAGACTTGAGGAAGGGTACTGAACTGGAGTCAAACTTGAGATTCCCCGTGCATCTATTTCTTCACTTGCCAACTACTGTAACACTGAATCATCTTCCAGGTTAAATTCATTACTCTCTGTTCATTATATGGAAGTCTTTTTATGAAAAGTGGTACATATTATTATGGTATCAATGTCATTTTATGACAACTCCTCATGCAAGATTTTCTTCCCTGTCCTGAAGAGGGAATGAATAAATATAACTGCCCTTCTAGGTGCATTTTCCTCAGGGAGCAAACCTAGACTTCCTGCACCAAAATACCTAAGCACCACTATCTCATATCAGAGGGCCAAAGCAATGAGGTGGATGAGCTACAACAGCAGACTGAAGGCTCTGTGCACATATAATTGGGACAAAGAGCCATACGAGTCAGGATTACACATGCGTGCATAATTATATGTTACCCAGCAATTATGTGGAGAAAGCATTGCCCATCTAGATCTGCAACAGCTACTGTGCACGCACACAAAGCATCTACACGCTGCCTTATTGAGGAACAGGAATGGAACAACTTTTTTAAAAAAAAAAAAAATCACCAAAGCGGACAAAAAAAAGCATATGTTAAGGTATGATTGACAGCCGCCATAATGGACTGTCATGTCAAAAGAACTGCCTTGCTAATTCTCTTACATAATGAGCTAGATGCTAGGCTCTCCTTGCAAGTTTGATTGTGCACCCTTCCATCAATCTTACCGACATCTTGGCATCTAAAATACAGCAAAACCACTTAACAAGGGCTCTTTAAACAGGCAAGAGGAGGGATGTCTCTGTGTATTAAATGTGATGTGGAGGTTGCTATGGTAAATTTGAGCATGTGAACATTGCAGTGCAAAATTCCATACTGGTGGCTAGAGCTGAGGCTAGCCATGCCTCCAGGTTCTTTAAGTACACTTGGATTGCATTATTCAATGAGTGGAAAAAATATGGTTCTGGTGCCACTTTCATGGTAAGGAAAAAACCCTGTGCCTTTGTCTAATCCTTTTCTTTGTGTGTGTCTGTAGATCCCCAGGGTATTGATGAGGAGTATCCAAAATGGGTTGTAGTATGCTCTCTCTGCAGCTTTCAAATATGGGGCTCCATCCCCCAGACTCCTTCAGTAACTAGGACTGGAAATATATATGCATTTCTCTTTTTTTTTTCCACTTCGTCTGGTTGTCACAGTTACATAATGCTGCCAGTTGTAATCGCAGCTCAGTGGTGTTGTTAGGCAACTCCGTTAGCTTTAGTTATTGAATTGAAAATTGCCATATAGGTGTCGACTATCTGCCCTGCAGTTCTGGTGATTATAGCTTTAACTATTGGCACTTCCCTCATTACCAGTTCTCCGAGTTCCCATTCTGCTTGCCAGATTTATAATCCACAGAGCCCCTTCAGCTGCGAACTGCTCCCACCCAAGCAATTGGAGATTAATTGCCAGCTCTACTCCAGGGCCCTGTAGCAGAGGGGGACTGAGCTGCTCATCAGAGTGAAGTTCAGTGCATAAACATTTACTGGGATTTACTGTTCTCTGGGTTATTTCAAGTTTCCCTTTTAGAAGAAATTCCATGGGAAACCTACTGATTTCCCAGCTCCATAGTGACATTTCTTAGAACGTTTTTGTTGTTTCTACTCATTTATTATTGCAAAAGTACCAAAATGAGTACCACACTGCAAGCTCACTGATGTCTCTGCCATGGCCCATAGCACACAGGCGCTGCCACCACCATTATGCCTATTTTATCCAGTGACTTTGGAGCTTTTTATTCAGGGATATTATTGTTTCTGCTTGTTCCATTTATCTATTTCTTCCTATCTTTTCTTGCTCACATTTTTAAGTTTTAAACATCAGTTTAGCCTGTACTCCCAATGTCTGCCTCTTCCTTTTGGTCAAGAAACATTCCCCTCCACAAAGCATCATTTTTTGCATGCGCGATTCCATTGTTCTCCCTTCGCAGAAATCAAACTCTCTGGCAGACAAGTCCTGGGCTGAATGAGCACAAATGCTGATCTGACTATTCAGTATGATACTCACAACTGGAGTTATTTTCAAGCCCCTCAAACCTCCTTATTTCCAGCACTTGGTTGGTTTCAACTTCCAGGGGTTTTGTGCAATTGCTAACTACATTAGAGCCTTCTCTGTGCTTTTGTTTAAAAACATTTAACAGGACTCTTAACTTACTTCACCTCAAAAACAGTCTCCTAAGGCACATCCCATGGCTCCACAAATCAACCCCATTCTATGTGCAGCACCTCTGACAACAACAGCACCACTTCTGTCTCACCCAGCCAACCTCTACAATTTCCACAGTCAAATACCACCCACAAAGAAACAAATTTCATACCTGAAGCACCATTTCTCAAGCAACTGTCAGTACAACACTTGTTTTGCTGGGGTTTCTTACTCACCTCATGCTCCCATCTCTCCTCATTGTGATTCCAGGCTCCTCCAGTCCTCTGGATTGCTTCCAGCCCCCCGTGCTCCCTCTTATTCAGCCTTTCCTCTCACCATTGCAGACCTGCAGACACTTCCCCAGCAGCACCCAGGAAGTGTCAAAGCTTTGCTTCCCTGCAGGACCCTCCCTTATTTGCCACAGCTGTTACCAAATTACTGCCATCACCGTTCAATTATTAGAATTGCACCAAGGTATTTAAAAGCTTGTGGCTGTACCTTGCAAGCTCATGGGGGTAGAGGTGACTTTCTGAAAGCGTGAACAGATATGGGGAAGTTACCAAGTCCATTTTAATGATTTTAAATTTCATTGCTGTTCCTTATTTCCTTAACACTTCTGCTAAACTTTCCTCCAGTATTTCTGTGTATATTTTTCAAAGCTGCCTATTTCGGCCACATATTTGTTCAGTTCACTTATGAACACCTTGGTAACAAATTAATCTTCTGGGTTCCTGAATCCTGCTTCAGCCAACCCCACATACAACAGAAGTCTTGCCCATTCTGCACATATCAGTTTAATACGACTGAGATATTTCCATAGGCACTAGGATTGAAATTTGGAGTGGGAAGAATATTTATGTGATGAAAACATGTATTAAAGGCTCTGTTCAGCTCCTGATTCTACCCCTCACAGGCTTTTTGGTGATCTTGGATACTGCTTTATTCCTTCATGACTCAACTGCCTACCTGTAAAATAGTGAGGATAATCTGATTGGAATGACCAGTGCTCATGAGGTTGTGGGAAAAGAGCTACTAGACAGGAAAGTAAATAGAAAGATAAAAAGATCTTTTGCTCTCATCTGTTGGAGTAAGGTTTTTTTTCCACCTAGCCCTCTTCAGAGTACTTGAAAGTGAAAAAAAGAATTGTGTTTCTCAGTGGGCTAGATAATCTCAGTGAGAGCATTTCCCCATTTTTTAAAAGTATCTCTCATTTCAATTGTCATTCAGGGAATCTGTTTTGTTTGGGGTTTTTTTCCCCCCACTTGTGTATCTGTTCTACTAGCTTTGTTATCCTGAGTTCAAAAACATTTCCACTCTTCCTACTCAGATGGTTTTGTGTTCAAAACTCCAGACATCAGCAGTATATGACTTGTAACATGACATTTAATATTTTTTCAAGTGTGTATTTCTCTATAGGGCTTTTAAAATTGCTTCTAGTAATGGCAATCTCTTAAGAGAAAAAAAATATTTCATGGCTGTCTTGCTTTGCATTAACATGTAAAATCACCTTTCTACATTTTGCAATTTTGTGGTTTCTTCTATGACAGTACAGATTAATGGATGCATTTTTTGTTTCTCAGAAAGATCTAATCATAGCACGGGAAGAGAAGAGAAGCCAGTAAGAAGCCTCTGATCAGCCAACTCTCCCTAGATCAAATGCTCTCTGTTTGGGAACATCTGCCTTAAAAGATACCACCTGTTCATAAAAAAATACCAATAATAAAGTGCTCATATGTCAAATATTGCAAGGAATGTTTAAAAGCTTATAATAATCATTCCTTGTAAAGTAACTAGGTTATAAATTTAAGTTGAAAATAATATTGAAAAGCCAAAGCGAGTACATCTGCCTCTGCGGTTGGTATGACAGGATGGTGCATGTAGAGCCATGAGCACATTATAACATCTGATATTTTTAATCAAATTCCACTTTAAGATGTGATGTGTGTTACTCCACTAAAGGTCATTTTAGTTACAGTAGCATTAAGGGTTTTCAATAAAACATTTTAAATGCCAGTTATATAACTGCTTTTAAAACATTCAACAGCCACATTGGTTACATGACCTGAGACAAAGGATATTTTCTCAGCACTTTGATATATTGTGGCTAGATTATCCTTTTGGGAATGTTCAGTTCCTTAACGGCCCCAGGTCATCCCATAATATGTGGTATAGGATTTTTTTCACCAAAACAATAATTGCTAATGAAGCCAATGGTGATGGAAGTGCAGTGACATGGCAGAGGATGGAGACTGCAGTCAATAATAGCAGCAGACACTGGCCAGTACAAGAAGTTCATCAGCAGTATTCAAGGACAAGGAGATGTAGCAATAAGAGATGAACACACACAGATCTGTGTCACAGCACTGCATGGACATTACAGAAAAATAACTCAAGGAAACAGAAGTTTTTTCCTCTCCTGCATTTCCAAGAGTTTTGCACCACTGAAATATTCTAGAATATAGGATATATAGAATATAATATATGATATGTAGGATATAGTTTCAGGACTTCATATCCAGGTGTACCTGGGCACATATAGAGGTACACCACTCCATACCTCTCCTTTAATTTTGAGACAAGGGCATGCTGTGAGATGAACAAGCTCCACGTGATGCACAGGAGACTCATGCCAGATCTTATTATTGAGGGTAGACAGCTATTTCCTGTTAGGTTCTCTGCAGAAAAATATCGCTGGAGCAGCGTTTTCAGCTGTGGCATCTCCCCTGCCAACTCTCAGATGCTGGATCTCGCTCCCAGACCCAGCAAGCTTTTTGACTCACAAAGCACGTGGCAGATGATGAGCCAGTCAACAGGACACATTCCTCTCTGTTTCTTTAATTTGGTTTTCTTTCTTACTTATCGCTTTGGGTTTTGGGTTCTTGTGGTTAAAGCCACCTATTCCTATGCAATCCTGGACTGTGGAGCATGGATGTGGTTGGCAGGGGGTTCTAGCCATGCTTGTAGACTTCTGTCCCCTCAAAGCAAAGCAAGTGGATTTTTTTTTTTAATAAAAGAAAATATTCGTTGCAAAAATGAAATAAAAATAATGTAGTGTTATTTTCTCCTGCTCTGAGCAGGAGTTATTTGATGACCTTCTGAGGGCCTGTCCAGCATGAATTATTCTAAGAAAATGTGTATATTTGTTGAAAAGCAATATAAGCAAAACCAACAGTGGCAATCCTTTTTCACTGCTCTTAGGCATCATGTCTTTCTCAGTGACTTCAGGTCATAATGAAATTAAGAAGTTGCTGTGTTTCAGAATAATATCTTCCAGAGCCAATTTTATCACGAGCCAATGAAATAAATGTTTCCAAAGTGAACAGCTGGCATCTCTTTTCATAAAAGATTCCCTTTTAGAACACTATTTCCAAACAATATTACAGTGGCTCCATTCACACGGCTATAGTTAAGACTGTGTCAATACTTCTCTTATAAACCTTGTTTTTCAAGGGTTTATAACTTTACAGCTGAGCCATAATTAGCTGAGATTGGAGTTAAGGCACAAGAGTTCAGTCTGTCTGTGAGGGCATTTTTACTAATATTAATAAAATCAGTTTTAAATCATACAGGAGTAAAACCCAGTAATTTATATGCATAAAAAGGATTCTTGAACATTCAACAGCTTTGATTTTAAAAAAGGAATTTTGACAAGTGATTAGAATATACTATGATCTCCATATTTTTTGTCTTTTTAAAAGGAAAAGAGCAAAAAATCACTTTAGAAACTCAGTTCAACAAACAGGGAAATTCAAAATCGAAGTGCATGGTCTCTCCTTAATTTATGTTGTTATCAAGAATGGGTACAATGGTCTCATTAAAAGGCACAGAATCAAGCTCATGTTCTGTGGCTTTACTCAGTTCTTGCTGGCATGTCAGCACAGTTTTTAATACTTGATGTCATTTTGTTGGAGTATTTTATGACAATACCAGTTTGCATCCTGCCTGTTGTTTTGTGGTCACTCCAGTCTCAGCTAATGGCCCATCTTCCTGCATCCCCTGTTTCCAAAGCCGTTCTTCACTACAGTGCAAAACGAACACCTCCTGTTTCCCATTCCAGTCATCCTCAGCTGGGCTCCACTGCCAGCCCAACCCACCCTTTCAGCACGAGCCCACCCCGGTTTCTGTCGCTGGGGCTCTCCTGGCTGCATCAGGAGTGCGTGGCAAGGAGAGCCCGGTTTGGCTCACTCACTTTGTACCTCAATGGCAGCGTCTACTGGCTGTAGCCAGAGAGCCAACAAGCAGTGAGAAATCCTTCTGGTGACACACAGGATGGGTGTAGCCAAGGACCTCATTCACAGACATTCGGAGTGGATCTCGGCATTAATACAACCCCATGACACCCCTTCCCCTTTCTTCCCTGTGTAGGCACTGTCAGGGTTTTCCTCCTTCCTCCCTTACCAGTCAGTTCTTCATACACCCCGAGTTTGGTCACATAATCTTGGTTAAGCCAGGAGACTTTTTTCTGAACAGAAGGATAATTGGGGTGATTTGGAAATGCACCTCTTTGGGCCTGGTATGTTGAACAAGGCAAAAGGGACAGACTTTCACCTCAGCGTTACAACACTGTGGAAACAAACACAAACCTTTAACGGCAGAGTCCAAACAGCAGCCACAGAGCTCTCCTTGTTACCACTGCTGACTGATCTGTTTGGGAATTGCAGGCTAGGATGACTGTATCCCTCTCAGGCCAGAGTTAACTGTATTACACAGTCAGGAGCCTTCCTGAACTCTGTGGCCATCACCTTCCACAAAAGCACGAAGTTAAAATTGTTTCTTTGAATTCAAATGGAATCAATACTTCCCAGGAGACAGATCGGCTTTTCTTTTCCACACTGAAAAAAGAATCAGTGTCTGGACTTCTGCTTTAAAGTTTTCATTCAACTACAGGACAACACCAGGAAAAATCAGCGGAGATAGGGCACCTGCTTTTCTTCCTTCATCAGCCCTGAATCTTGGAATTTGGTATTTTATATAAACGGAGCTTGCTGTTGCTCTTGCATGCAGCTTTTTAAACTACACAGTCTGGCAGCCAAGAAGGCCATGTTTATTCTTTTTTGGAGCTTTTTCATTTTTACGTGTAGCTGAATCCTCTAGGTCAATTGTATCTGCAGGGGTGGGAGAGGAATTTAATTGCTTTTACTTCCTACCTTCATCTCAGGGTGACCAGTCCATTAATAATGCACAGGAAGCAACTAGGAAATGCATGGTAGATTAGGGATTAATTGATATTTGGAAAGATTTCAATCCACATTTGAAGGAAAAGGTTATGCACTGTAGTCCAGCTCTAGTTACTATGTGCATTTGATTATTACTTTGTACAGCCCTGCTTCTTCTGGTTTTAGATCTGTTTCCCCCTTTCCTTGGCCAACAAGGTTTTTACAAAAACTTCCTCATTTGCTTCTTGCTAGAGGTATTTGCTATGTTTCTGATACACACCACTCAATACCAAATAAATACAAATATTCCTCTGTATTTTCCAGTAACTATGGGTTTTTTCTGCACTGACACCACCCACAGTTCTGTTATGAACAATTTGACTTTCCAAAACGTTATTGATTTCTCTGCTTGGAAGGTACAAGATTAATAGCTTTAGAGGCAAAAGTCCTTCAGTCCTTTCACTGAGTAGGTGCTGCAAGCTTGCTTCAGTGCCTGCTGATGTGCTTCAGAACATCACTTTTAGTTAGAAACATGAGCGAGGCACTTCTCAAATCAACAAGGCACTAAAATACAGGAAACAGATGGGTAATTCCAGTGATGTCAGGGCAGGAAGGTATGATTTAGTTTGTTTGAAAGGACGAGCCTGACACCTCGACTTGTTTTGCTATAGAAATGGTAATGACTTCAGTAACATCTTTAGCCATTTTAGAGGCTTCAGAACAGCTACTATTGACACCCATAAAACCAGTAACTACTGGTAGCAGAACTTGACTCCAACTATCAGGAGCAAGGGATGAGTGTAAAGAACAGAAGACCCAGTAGAAAAGATATACTAGATTCTTTTAAGACCTTGAGAAATTCGCCATCTTTTCCCATTGCTAGTTACATTAAAAATAGACTAGAATAAGGAACCTAACATAAATGTCCAGTTACAAGCACTTTGATAATGCTAGGTGAATTGGGCAAAGACCTTTTGAGGACCCCTGGTGTTACAGCAGCTTTTATGATGGCATTTGAATTTGAGAGTAATGGATTCTTCCAAGCAGCTAAAGCCAGACAATTTGGAAGAGTTTCAAGGCTGCTAAATGCACACTGCAGAGAATGTAAAATTTGAGTGGCCACCTCAATTTAGGATTAAAATGTCAAAGGAGAGGTAGACCTATGTTTCATATGTGGTACCACAAAGTATTTGGAATGCTAATCATGGAAACGCTTAAGTACTTTTGTAATAAACTGCCCCTTTGGGAGCAGAGCTAGACTAGCTACAAAAACCTGTCAAGATACAATAAGTGAGTAAAGAAACAGTGATGATGACTGTCTTTTGCAGTAATTGGTTGGGATTGGAGAAGTTCATCTCCTGAGCCAGTAAAGGTCACATCATAAGTGACTTCCGTAGTCTACCAGTGAGTGTTTTGCACTCTCAATGCAGTTCTGTTTTAATTCCCTTTTTGACAGACCAAGGGAAAGGGAAAGTCATTGAAATATAAGAAGTACCTCAAGAAGATGCCCTGGAGGAATCTCTGCTCACCTCACCACATCACATGGTCATAACAGCTCTGAAAATGCCGCCTTTTTTCCATTGCAGGATATCTCAATCTAGGCCTGATTATTATTCAAATATCCTCTGTCTAACAAGTATGAACAGTAAGCAGCATATCCTATATTACAGTATTAAATAAAAAAAATATGCTATTTACAACTATTGTTAAGAGCAGTTTTCAAATCCCTTTAGTATTTTTCATCTATAGAGGTATTTGGGGGACTTCGCTAATTCTGGTTTTATTAACATATTTGGTGAAGGTTATCTGAGTTTCATCTCTTAATCTAGGAGACTTTGCAAGCACTATTTGCAACCACTGATTTATCTGCTTTGATTCATTAAATAAATGAAGAAAGAATTGTAAACTGTAATGGTGTCACAATGGAGTAGTTATGCTTTATTTTAATTAAAATCAGGATCTGAAAAATATTTTATTCAGCGGCTATCTACCTGGCTGTGCTTGGCCTAGTTTTTTCAGGTACCTAGAGATTCTGCTGAAGTCTTCGTTTGCTCAATCTGCCAAATCCACAGAGCTGCATTCTGTGTACAGCTCAGGCTGCAGGCACATTTTCAGCCAGAAGAATCTCAATACTCTGGTCACAAGCATTTGTGTAAAGCTTGTGTCGCTTTTATACAAATCTGCTCTACTTTTCACAACTTCCAGGCTCTGCACCTTGCTGTAGCTGCAAACTTCCCCTTAACATTTGAGGAAAGAAGGCTCCACAACTTTCCATTTCTATTTTACTTTCCACCCAATCTCTGCAGGAGCCCAGAGACTGTCATGGGCAAATCTCTGGCTCCAGCGAGTTTGCTGACCAAGAATCACAAAAGAATAATGAAACTTGTGAAATCATCACAGCACAAAGGAACACAAGTTCTTTCAAACAGAGGAATCAAAGCCTAAGAGAGTTTCCTTACCTTTGGTGAAACTCCCAACTTTGGCTTATGGCTGTGCCTCTGTTCTTAGTCACGCCCAACATATCCAGAGTTCTGCTGGAGAAAGTGATTATAATTACCAATCAAGTAAATATGATTTCCATCACAGCTTATTTTTCATTTTAGTTGGCAATGATCTCATCCATCTCAAAAACAGTTACATATTGCCTTGGAGACCACAGGTTACCTGGATGTTGCTAGGATGCACCATTTGCCTGCTTCTCTCTCCTTTTCCTCAGCCACACTGCCCACTCTCTGTGCCGTTAATCCATTTGGATATTGCCATTCTGAACCCTATGCTGGGAAGTTCCTAAGTGGCCATGCTGCTTACCTTCCTTCTCGCTGCACTGTGCTTATCTTGAAACACTGAACAGACGATATTTGCACGTGAATTTATTTTCCCTAGATGGGCTGTGTCGGCCTTTTGTGGGAGATGTTGCAAACAGACCACAAACGAAGATGATGTGAAACTGAGAAAAGCAGGTGGATAGGGTTATCTATGGATAAATTGAGAGGGGATGTGGAAGACAGAACAATCTACTATCTAAACTTCTATACAATCAGTGCACTTTATGTGATTGACCTGCATTACCACTGGCAGCATTTGGCAGTACCTTGTTGGTAGTGACAGCAAAGGGAAATGGAGTGAAGAAACCTGAATGAACTGAGTTGCAAAAATAAGTAGCCCAGCTACCTTTGCCTTCCTAATCATCATGTTTTAATACAACAGAATAATATGGCATATAAAAGGGTAATGTGCATTTTCTTCAAGGACTTGTTGAAACCCATAATACAGTATCTTTGTAATTTACTGGTAATATGTACACAATATAAAGGATCAGGAGCAGAGTACTATCACTATATTTAGAGATAATGCCGCTTTTCTTTCATAGGCTTGATATAAACTTTGATTACATAGCATTTCTTTAATTTGCTGCTATTCAAGAAAACCCTTAGAGCACTGCAGCAAGCAATGCCTCTCTTTTACATTTGCATTTTTTAATTTGCATTTTTTAATTTCCCAGACTGCAGCTCCACACCTACACAGGCTTCCCCTGTGGGAGGGAAGAGAATATATTTCAGTATGAATGATACTGTTTTTCTTCTCAAATAGCTGTAATTATTAATTCCAGAGATTTACAAAAAAATCACTTTGCTACTGTTTCACTTAAGTGTGTACGGTTTTCTTCCTAACTAACATCAGATGCCAATCTATTGCTCCACTGGTACCCATTTTAAATAGGGCAGCCAAGCAAAAAGTTCAGACTGCTCAAATGACTGGCTGCTGCTCTCAGCAGCCTGCTCGTGCATTCCTTGCATACCCCAAAATGACACTGAGTGCAAGAGGAGTTTGGTGCTTTTAAAGGAAGAGCCATTATGTCCATAATACGTTAAGCCCCCCGTGGCACACTAATGGCAAGAATCTAGACCAGGTTACTCAGCACAGCAGACTATTTACTAACCAGCAGGGACCAGTTTAGTCAATACCTTTAAACATGTACTAAACTCTATGTTATAGGAGCTGGGGTATGTGCCTGTGGCCTGGGTGATCCACATTTTAAATCCCACTGGGCCTCTCTTGGATGGGGACCTCAACCCAGATCTCTTCCATCTCTTAAGAGTGTCAGGCTCTTCTGAAACATTCAGAAAGGTTATGACAGGAATATCCTACAAAACAATGGTTATATCACTCACACAGCAGGTGACAAAGTTAGGACATCTCATCAAGTAATTCAGCCACTGGTATTTCACTGCATAAAACACAAACTGTAGCAGTGACACTGGAAGAGGCTGAGAGAGCCTCCAACACTCAAAAAGCCTGGTGGACAGAGCCCCTTCTGAGACCCAAATTTAATTCTACATGCCAGATTTAGCAGAGGCACATTTAGCTTTCCATGTCCTAGAAGATGTCCAATTAGCAGAAAAAAAAGAGAAATGGTCTCTCCCTCACTCTTTGGTAGGAAAGGGTCAATTTCCTTTGAGTACCAACCTTCAAGTGAAATTTCAGAATCCCAGGTGACACCTATGCACTCAGAGGCCAGAGGGCTGTCATTCCCTGGGGCATCTGCTCCTGCCTCACCCACCAGTTCCCCTTTCAATGTGGTGGCTCCCGGGACTGTCATTTTTAACTTCCTCACCTGGTCCAGCTTTGCAGACAGATTCAGTGCCTAAGTTGGATATCTGTATCTTGCACAGAGTCTTGCCCCTGAAAAGCCTGGGATGATAAATTTGAGGCATGACATAAAGAGCGAAGGCAACAAGCAAAATTAGACCTGGAAGAGATGGCAGCAGCAGGGTGATGGCTTTGCTCAGGAATTTAGCCAAGAACTAATGCCTGTCTTTTGGACAGTATCTGTCTCCAGAACAACTCCACCCACAGGCTGAGGCAACAAAATGAATTATTTATTTTACTTTCTCTATCCAGGACCTTGCAAAAGAAAATTTACAAACACAGTGTGTCTTCCCAAGACTGAACGTTTGCTCACATAATAAGGTGGGAAAAAAAAGAACTTGGAAGACTTTATATAACAGTACCATCTCGCGACACCTGCCATAACAATATTTTGTTTGTCAGTCTTTTCTTATCCCATGTCTCTTGAAGTTGGCTAGGTTACTGCATCAAAGGGCAGCAGTAATAGTATCATTTCAGATAAAAGAAGAAGAGAGAAGCGTGCTGTACACAATCTGCCCATCACATCACCTCACAGTTCCATTAACCAAACAGGCACCACGTCTATGAGGAGTTTACAGACATGGCAATCCACGTCAACTGCAGCTTCTTCTCAGGCACGGGAAAAAATGCTCCACCCTTACGTGGTACCTGTAATTCAAAATGCTGTACACAGATTAATTAATGGAACGTTCTTTATGCACATCAATACACTGAGTCAGAGAAAGATTAAATAAATGACAAAGCACGAAATTTAATAGACACAGGAAGTACCAGAGCCATAAACAACATTGAACTCCTGGATTTCAGAAAAAAAACAAAAAAACAACCCTACTCTAATGCAACTGTTTCATTTCCCTTTCTTAAAGTATATGTTTCAGACAGCAAATTCTGCTGTGCACAGCACTGAGCACATCATCAGCTGTTTGCAAGTACTGAACTGAATAAATAACATTAACTATAATCCCAGTACCATGTCCTAAACCGCTAAATCTACTGCAATTTGAAAAATTCGTATTTAACTGACTTTGGTAAAGATAATTCTGAAAGCTGCACTATCTCGGTACGACTAATTAATATGTAATAATAATGGTAATCATGACCAATAATACTATTTTAATAAGGATTTAATCCTACAGATCATTTAATGAAAGCACTTTGATAATAATGATTATTTATTCTTGCAGTGCATTTTTCATGCTAGCAACTTCAAGTACCATGATGATTAATAAAGCTAAAGAAATAAAGAGATGCAAAAAATAACAAGCTTATGAGACTGCTAATATGCTGATCTTATTTAATAAACCTTACCAAATATAAAACTGTAAGAGAAATTCTCTTGGGAGAGGGGGAAAAAAACCCCAAACATAAAACCCCTTGAGGCTATGTCATCAGGATTGAATTGACCTGTGTATCACTGTCATTTCCATTGTCACTCTAGCAAACAAAATAAAATAATAAATAGCATTTAGTGCACTGTGGGCTAGGCTGTCAGCTGGTGTTAAGAGCTGCACTGGCATTAATCTAAAGGAGCTGTGCATCTCACCCAGCATTTTCAATGGGCTGCACAAGCGTAAGAAAATACCCAATATGTCTTGTCCATGATGACTTCAACACCCAGCAGAGGAAGGATACGTACTGTCAGTGCTCACATCCTCTGATGACAGTGGATATACTTAGCTGGACTGGGCATACTGAGAACTGTTAGGGACTTTCTTGGCTGCAATAGAAGTGCCTCTTGCCTTCCTTCTCTCGTGTTCCCACTCCTGCAGCTAAACCAAAGGCTGTGGTACGACCCAAGTTAGATTTTCATAGATGTTCATAGGAGGCCGATAGAAAAATTCACCTGGTCCAAAAAAGTCCTCCATAAGGGATCCTTTTAGCCTACAAAGCATTGCATAGGCAGCATTTTGCCAAAATAGCTTAGAAAGGAAATCACCTGAGCTGGCACAATTTATAGCAGCAAAAGAAATCTTCTAGAGGATGGTTTACATAATTAGAGAAGTCTGGCTAGTAACACAGGCAGTTTTTATACACAGTACTTGATCCTTATCAAGAAGCTTATACTGGTTTGACTTCCCTGGCAAAGTCTTGGTAGTAGAGATCAATTTTAAGAGATCTATTCATCAGCAAAGATCTCTACTGGAAGGTGAAATTACTTGGGTTGAGTAACTTTCTACTTAAAAGAGTCCCCTGAATTTTTTCCTGTCTGGCACAGATTGCTCCAGCAGCAATGTGAAACCAGAAACATGTTACGGGATGCACAAGAGAGAAATCCCCAGGAGAAGGTTTACTGCGACATGAGATATAAATGGAAATCATCCACAGTGCTTTGCTCATGGGCTCCACAGCAATGTCCACACATGCTGGAGCCAGGGAAGTGGAGAAGGGAGTATCCAACCTCAGGTTTGAGATAAGGAGACAGGAGCAAGTCTTTGGAAGAAAAGCTGAAGGAACCATTGCAAGGAAATTCTGCAGATCTTCCTCTTAGTAATCATATTTTCTCAGGCAGTTTAGGAAATGATTGCACAGAGAAAGATACAAAAGAACAAAAGAAAAAAGTGATGCCAGGTAAACAGAAGCCCTCTAATAAAAGAGAAGCCCAGCCCACGGTCAGAGAAACTACATGATGGTAAGAAATAGCTGGCGTGTTTTGAATACACACTATATAAACACTGTCTGAGGTTCATGGAAGTACTGAATGGAACCAGCTATCTCTTTGTTAAGGGGATGAACAATATTTCATTCCAAATAACTATCAAGAGTAGCCTCCAGCCACAGAAAGCAAATCTGAATAGGAAGAGATCTTAGCAGATCCAATACAGGCTTTCTACACTACTGGTCGATCCTTCTCCAAACTAATTTGTGAACAAAGAGAACAAAGGGCTGGATGTTTCTCTGGGGACAGTCATATTTTCTAACTGAAGGGTAAATTATGTTGAATGAGAATACAAAGTCATAAAACATAATCAGGCTATTAGCTAGGTAAGAATTGTGGGGAAGATACAGTGCTCCACACTGCATTCCTAGTGTTACATATGATAAGTGGAGACAATAGAAATCAGTGGGAAAAATTGGCATGCAGTGATTTCCTTCCCTGGGCCTCCTGCAAGTTGCAGAACTCTGCAGAATTTCTTGGGCTGCTTGGTCAGCTTTCTCTTTTGCTGAAATATACTTGGATTTCAATGCTAACTACCACTGCTACAAAAGGAGGGTAGTTATAAAAGGTTGATTTGCAAAAATATTTATAAATTCTGCAGCTTTCTATTTTTAGGTGTTCAATTTAAGGCTTCTGGTGGCTGCAGACATCTGTCTTGTCAGAGATTTCTCTGTGGTGCTAACAGAAGTGAAGACTTAGATTCATCATGAAATGGGAAGTGGGACTTTGATTCTACAGAAAATAGAACCCAGAGGAGAATCATAAACACACACACACACACTGCATATAAATGTTTCTATTATTCCCAGGATTGTTCAGCAATGGAAATAAATAGGAATTTTGTTAGGGATTTCCAGTGGGATCAAGATGGAGCCGGGCTGTAGTCAGTAACAGCTTTCAGAACACCAGCAAGCCTAGAACTACAGAATCTTTTTGTATGGAAAAGACCTCTAAGATCACCAAGTCTAACTGTTAACCCAACACTGCCAAGTCTACCACTAAACCATGCCCCTAAGTGCCACATCTACACATCTTCTAAATACCTTCAGGGATGGTAACTCAATCACTTTTCTGGGCAGCCAGTTCCAGTGCTTGACAACCCTTTCAGTGAAGGAATTTTTCCCAATCTCAATTCTAAATCTCCTCTGGCACAACTTGAGGCCAATTCCCTTGTCCTATTCCTTGTTATGTGGGAGAAGAGACCAACCTCCACCTGGCTACACTCTCCTTTCAGGCAGTTGTACAGAGTGATAAGGTTCCCCTCTGAGCCTTCTGTTCTCCAGGCTAAACATCCCCAGCTCCCTCAGCTGCTCCTCATCAGACTCCTCCTTAGCTCCGTTCCTTTCTCTGGACACACTGCAGCCCCTCAATGTCCTTCTTGTTGTGAGGGACCCAAATCTGAACACAGAATTTGAGGTGTGGCCTGACCAGTGCCCAGCACAGGGGGATGGTCACTGCCTTGGTCCTTCCTCCCACCCAACCTGATGCCATCCACACCTGAGGATGCCCTCAGTCCTTGTTCAGACCACTAATCAAGATGTGGTAAGAGAACAGGCCCCAGGACTGAGCCCTGGTGCACACTGCTGGTGACAGCCCCAGCTGGATGTAACTCCATTCCCCACCACTCTCTGGGCCCGGCCATCCAGTTTTTTACCCAGTGAACAGTGCACCCATCCAATGCATGAGCAGGCAGTTTTTCCAGGGAAATGCTGTGGGAGACAGTGTCAAAGCTTTGGCCCTTCTAATTTTCTCCCTGCATAACCTCATGGCATCCTTGTAATCTTCCTGAGTTGTGTGCCCCTTCTTCCAAAGGTCATAAACTCTCCTTTTGTTCCTGAGTTACAGCCAAATCTCTGTTCAGCTGGGATGGCCTTCCTCACCGACTCGTCTTTTGATACACGGGGACAGCCTGCTCCTGTGCTTTTAAGATTTCCTTCTTAAAGTATGTCCAGCTTTCCTGGACTCCTTTTCCCTTCAGGACTGCCTTCCAAGGGACTCTGTCAACCAGTCCCCCAAACAGGACAAAGTCTGCCCTCCGGAAACCCAAGCGTGTCTGTTTGCTGGACTCAGTTGTTGCTGTTCAGCCGGATGTGAACTCCTGAGGTTTGTGTTCCCCTTCACTTAGTCTGTGTTTCAGCAACACACAGCTTAATATCTATGCTTAACCATGTACTCTTGGTTAATGGTTCCCTGTGCAGTCTGTCAATGCTCTCCTCAGTTATTCTGCATTTCTATATAATTCAGAATATCATCTGAAGTAAAATTAAAGTTATCAGAAGCCAGTTTGCTCAGTGTTTGTGCTAGGAGACCAAAGTTGAAGATGTGAAAGGGAAACTTTTCCCTTGAAGGATTCTCCCAAATAACATTTTCACCAAGGCTGGAGAGTGTATCATGCACACAGGAGAGATCATGCAAGACTTCTCCTGGAGTCTCATCAACACCATATTTGAACAAAAGAAATGCAAAGAGGCAGGAAAAACTTGCATGCACGTCAGTGGGATGATCAGCATGGAGCATGTGATAGGTGTGTGGTGTGTCAGTTATGAAAGTTCTATTAGCTAGGAGAAGGCTTTAGAACAGCAGAGTCTAAAAATGTGATTATTCAGGATATAAAGAATAGGAGGTGCTGGAATGTTCTGGAGTACATGGGAAGAATATTAAAGCATAACAACTAGGAAAACTTTTTGAAAAAATCACCCTGCTTAAGGCACTAAACTCAGGCATGCTTCATGAGGCAAGCAGTGTGCTTCTGCCATCAGCAAGGTACAGGGGATGGAAGACAAAATTAAGCTCAAGAATGAGTTGGTGACAACTGGGAGAACACCTTCTTGTCTTGGATCCAATCATGTGGTAAATTACATGGTTGGTTTTGATCAATTTGATTTGCATGCTGCAGCTTCTGTTACAAAATCCATCACAGGATATAAAATACTTTGTTTGTTCTTAAGATTTCCATTTTTCCTTTCCTGTAGGGTTCAAAAGAACCTTTTGCTTGTGCTATTTTGTTCATACCATACTTGAAAGCACAAAAATGTGAACTGTTTGTTTATCCTCAGGGCAGGTGCTCTGTAGATTATCACAGTCAAGCTTTGTTGTTCTGCACTACAAAGTCTTCAACCTTGACCTGAGAGGTTGTTTTTTTCCCATTTCCCCACCCTCTGAGAAAAGGAAAAATAAAGTGAAAATGGAGAAATCATTCTGTATTCTAAGCTAGTGCTCTGTCTTGCTTTAGTAAAGCCTTTATTGTACATAAACATGTACAAGTTTTCTAGTTACCTGTACCTGGTGTTACTCAATACTGAAGCTGGTCTGGAATCACTGTCTTAGTGGGGGTAGAAAATCAGAAGTACAGATTCTTGTGGGGAATTCAGCATTGTTAATTATATGACTTGGCAATACTCAGGGGCAACCTTCCAGGTGACATGTAAGGAAATAACACACATATATCTTACTTCAATATGAAGGAAACCAGAGTGCTCATCTCCCTGCACAATCTGTTGACAACTTTACCCCTACGTTGAATGATGACACACAGGTGGAATTATCTTGTTCCATTAAGGATCTTTTAGAAAAACATATATAACAACAAAAGTCTGCAAAGGTTTTCTCCTCACAGACAAATATTGCGCAAATCCTAAATTCTGGAGTTATTTCAAAAGAGTAAATCTGCAAAAAATACAGAATGTTTTCTATTTATTGGTGTGTGGGGAAAAGTAACACGGTAAATTACTGCTCCAATCCCATCCCCCGGCATGATCTGTGATACAAGATAAAAAAGCAGACTGCAGCTCAAAACAGGAGGTGCAAAGGTGACTTTTGAAATCCCCCGATCCCAACCTAATTGTTAGGCAGTCCCAAAGCATAAGTTAGAGCAGCTTCAAGCATCAGCATCTAAACATGCCTTTTGTTCCAGTCCAAAGCCCATCAGGAACCAGGCCCCAATACCACAGGAGTATTCTCTGGGAAAAGAATTAATAGGTTCCAGAGCCATTTGCTTCATCAGCCTGAAGAAAGCCCTATTTAACTCTTTGCATCACTTCAGTATTGATAGTTTTGACCATATCTTGTGCAACTATACCACAGTGGCTGCTATTCATAGTTTAACGACATTTCTGTAGTATCTTATTAAAAGATCCTCCTGATAATCCATGAGTGACTCTTTCATTATCTGAGTCTGTCAGAGTTTCTGCTTTTTTATTCTTCTGCAGAAATTTAGAGGCTTTAAACAGCCATTAATCTCAAGTCTATAGACTTCAGACTATTTCTAATAATCTTGGAAAAATTTTCTCAGGCCCAGATGGACACTGCCTTGAAACTTCTGACCAGATTGGTTAAATGGCTGAAGCACAAATATATCCCAGATGTTACCATGGATGTTTGTCTTGACTAGTCATTAAACTTTCATATGCATAGACACTTGGCATCAAATTACATTTTCTTAAAATTCCTACCAGTGGAAATTTCATAGTTATGAAACCCCTTTTTCCTATGAATGCTGCAATGTGGCAATTATCAGTACATAGGGCCACTGGGTTTACACAGGACATTCACATATGAACAAGGGAAACATTTATTTATCATGAGAGACAGAAGTATTTCCCTGATTTTCTGCAGTGACAGAAGGGCAGATGGGAGCAGTGGGTTGGATCCTGATCACATGAGGTCACAGCTTGCAGGAATGAGTACATGGGTGTAAAAATGACATAGGGCTAAAAGCAGTCTGCAATGGATCTTGTTCTAAAATAAGACTTTTTTTGACCCTTGTATTTTAAAATGAGTCAAAGATAGTTGGAAACTCTATTAGTACAAAATGTAGAAGTTACATTGTTTCATGCTTTCATCAAAGGAACTGTCCTAGTTGCAATAAAAAACCCTAAACCAACCCTATCTCTATTTATACTTTGTCTATTCCACGTCCTTCTCCAGGAGGACCACTACTCCAGCACCACATAATCAGGTGGCTGGCATCTGGGCACCTCTGCTCCATATTCAAACCCACCAGATGTGAAAAAAAGAAACTGCGTCAAGGAAATCTCCATCAGCTGCGCCCTGTATCTTAAAACTAGAAGCCCCACAGTGTGTTGCTGTTGAATTCTTGCAGGATTACAGGCCTCCAAAATAAATCAACTCTGCCAATTGTGAAACACGCTAGAGCATGTATTGGAAATAACCGCTGTCTTTTAAAGGGACAGATTAAAATCTCTAGTAACAAAATTCTGCTCCTTTCCTTAATCAATCTGTAAGCAATTCCACTCACTCTGGCAGTGAAGGACTTGGGTGTTCTGAATATCTTCCAGCAAGCCCTACCAGCCTGCTTCAGACTGATTCTGATCTTGCACCAGCAAAAAATAAATGTAAGTATACTGTATCAGAGGTACTTCGGTGCATGTCCAAAATTAGGCTCCAGCTGCAGACCTGTGTATTTTTATGCTAAGAAATCCTAAGCTGGGCATGCAGAAGAGCTGTGCTGGAGGGGGCCAGGGAAGAGTCATATTTGGGTACAGTAACTCAGCCACTCAATCCAGTTTCTACTGACTCTTCTTATGCCTCTGGTGTTTGTCTCAATGCTGTCAGCACGCCAGGGCAGCGTTGGGGACACAAAATCAGGAGTGCAAAGGCAACTGTCATGTCTCACTAAGCCATCTATGAAGGAGTGTAGATACCTGCCTCCTAAAAAGCTGAGATCTCTTTAGATAGAGCTGCCTCTAGAAAACACCTAGAAAAGTCCTCAGTAGCTGCAGTGGCCACAGGCCCAGCCATGTGTGCAGTGTCCTTACCCCAAACAAAAACCATGGCTCATGCCTGTGGTACTGGCCCAGCACCAAACTGCTCAAAGAATGGAAGAACAAATCCGGGGGAAATTATTCTTCAGCATAATTTCAGTTGAAAGAAAATATTTCTCAAACTGGGCAAACAGTAACTCACAATCAGGACTTGAAGACACCGTGATTAATTCTGTCCTTCTGAGTTTGCAAACAACTGCTCCAGGAAGTACAAATGACTTTCTTATTTGTAATGCACTAACTCTGAAACCTAATGATGGCAGTAAAAAAAGTTTAGTATTTCATTACCTGATAGCACTAGAAAACTATTTAGCCCAATATATCTACCCATAAGCCCCATACAATCTCCTTCCATGTGTGAGATCCATGTGTCACAGACCTCAACTCTGTTCTCCACTGGCTTTGTACATGACATTTTGTATGACACAATTACACATTTTCAACCCAAAAAATCAGTTAGATTTGCAGAACAATGCTGCAGAGGGAAAATGGAGACGATGGACAAGACATTAGGAGATACACTGAATATCATAGTAGAAGAAAAACCATGGTGTGGTCCCTGTTCTGACTACATTATTCATTTTCATATTTAATTCATATAAAACTTCGTCTAATTTCCACAAGGTTTCCAGCCTCTTGCAAAAAAAATACAACCCTGGAATCCTGACATCCTCCTGCAAAATTCTGGTTCAGCTGAGTACTTAAAAGTAAAAATATTAATTTTAAAGACAAAGCCCAAAGCCTTGCTCACACAAGAGCTTTAATGTTTCAGCTACTGTAAACAATTTTGGACAACAGTTTTGAAAAAGAAAGTGCCTGTCTTTTCCACCAACATCTTTTGAAAAGTGCCAGGTTTTGACCGATATGTAAGACTAATGTAAATCAGAAGCAATCTCCTTGAAGTTAATAGAGATCAGATTCCAGGCTTATAAGCTTTTGCACACTGAATTTAACTATCTGTCATGCCTGTGAGGTTACAGCACAGACCTAAAGGAAGGTATGGTGTAAGATCAATGTTAAGGAAAGAGTTTCATTTAAAAGACCATCTTTTCCCATCAGACATGATAGGAGATTTATTATTCCAATATTATTGTTGAAACTAGAAGAGAGAGCAAAAATAAACAGGAACATATATTTTCATTTTATGACTGTGAACAACATTTCATACTGTAAACATATCTTGGTCTATAACATTTACCCACTAAAAAAAATAATTTCAATACAGTCCTTATTGCTAGCTCGGCAGAGCCTCTCCAGAACATTGTGTTAATGATTAATATGAAGTCAGTGGAATTCCACAGTTGCTGAGAGTCTTGTGCCCAAGAATGAACTGCATTGCTAAATCAGCAAAGACAGTTGTCAAGGTAACCTCTATGTAATCTATTTAACTGGCTCCCAAAACACCAATCAAGGTCAGATAACGCACTCAAGCACCATATGAACACACTCATACGGCATAAAGCTTTGTATCAAGACAGCAGGGAGGAAAAAACCTCATTAGGAAGCAGGGGGAAAAAAAATAAATTCAGTTTTGAGAAGTGTTAATTGGGATTGCAGTTAGCTTTGTGGGGAAAGCATGCCGCTCATCTGAATATGTTTTATCTATAGTAGAAGTAATTTTGCTCCAGTTCAGTTTGAATGGAAATATCCTTCTACTAGTGTTACAAAAAAAAAGACAAAAACAACCCACCCAAAAAGTAAAAACAGCCACAGATAAATTATTAATTTCATTTATTGTTTTATTAATGCATGTCTGGCATCTACACTCTGATACAGAGTTCTCATTTTGTTTTCTCTGCAACAGATTATTGTGTTACTTAACAACAAATAAAATACCAGCAGCATCTCAGGGCTAGGGATGCAGCTCCCCACACAAAACAATTCCACAGGTCCTGCTCCCCCGAGGCTTTTCTCCTTCTGCAGAAACTTTCCAGTCAGTTCTGCAAAGGAGAAGGATCTATTTGGAGTTACAATCCGATGGGTATCCTGAATTTTAAGTTGTATTTACTTCCTGTGAATTCAGATCTCTATAGCCATAACAAGGGCTGGCAAGAGTCACTGGGGTCTAAACTGATTTTTATTCCAACAATTGCTGTGCATACAAATCAACATCCTTTGCTTGATATTTACTGCTTTGCTCAACATTTACTGCTTTGCTCATCCTGGAAGCAAAGGACAGTAAGCATTATGAGAATTAAACAGGTTCTCTGTTTTCCTTGGAGCCTCCATACCCTTGTCTTCTGCTGGGAAGCTACAGTACACCACAAGTTCTTACAGCCTCTGCTCCTCAATGAATCTCAGCAAATATCCCCATGCTGCTTACGGTAAAAGCACATACCAGGGGAGCTATTTCCTTTCTTCAGTTATACAGTGTCAGTATCACGGAGCTGTGCTAATTCAGGACGCTGCTCCTGTTCCACAAAGATGCCAAAAGGTCTTGCTGTGGAAATGAAGAGCTAAAATTAACAGTTCCAACACTGTAGAAAGCAATCACAGTAAAGACTATCTATGTGTTTACACAGTATTTTTGGCCAATGCCATTCATACAAAATAAAAATTCTTCTTTAAGGGCAAAAGGACTGCATGCACCATACTTTAATGAAAGAAGAGATGTAATCCTGAGAATCAAGAGTCACCAGCAACTCTGCTTAAGTTCTAGAAATTTAGCATTTCTCAGGGTTTCCTCCTTTGTAACAGTGTGTGAGATCCGTATGCTTGTCTGGGATCGGCGCGGGATCCAAGGGCTATAAAATCATGTACTAGATTAGGAAACAAGGAAGACAACTGCACATTCTAGTCATCCCCAGTGTGGGAGGGTGCGATGGTGCTACAAGCTGCTGCTTATCATGTTGCTGCTGAAGGCAGCCATGTAGGCAGAACCCACAGCCTTCACAGAACTACCCCAGGACTGCTCTGGATCCACTAGGCTGAGAATAACAAAGCTGCTAAGCTGCCTCCAACTTACTTGAGAAAGTCAAGCTTCAGGAGAAGACAAACTGTGTTGCCTGTTACAGCATCTCACCTTACAGATGTAGGGGAGATGTGCACCCACAGGCACCCACATGGTGCACCCACACACACCACACTTCGTGGTTGGGTTCCAACACATGCTCTGGAGTTTCCATCTCAGAGAGACAAGACTATGGGCTGGGAAGGACCTAAATCTTGTCTGGATGTGGAGTCAGGATAGATGAAATGTGAACAATTTCATATGAACACCATAAGGATCCAAATACTATTCATGGCATTTTTTGTTAAAACAACCATCACCATAAAACCTGAACACATTACCAATACTCAGGAATTCACCATAGACATATTAGATACAAAAAGCTACAGGCTCCATTTTGAGATGAAGAAGCTGATGAGGATGTGGACTAAGTGACTCGCTCACTGTCCGCAGGATGCACATGGCAGAGTCACAGGTGGATGCCAAGAAACCCCCAAACCCCAGCCCAGCTGAAGCGCTGTGGTCTCTGTCTTTAAAAAAACCACTTGAGAGCTCTGAGCACCCACAAAACCTGTTGATTTCAGACTTCATCCAGAGGTGAGAGCATTTGGCACTTGTCAGGTGTGTTAGCATAAAAGGAAGGAGCTTGTGTATCTTTTCAAGCTCTAGAGACTGTGGCTGCTTTCAACAAGAAATTAGTAGGTTGTCTCTGGGTTTTGACATGTCAGACACAGAGGCACTGACAGCTAATGAAGCTCTGAGACAATTACAGTGACTCTCCCATGATGAAGTGAAATCCACCCCTGCATTGCTGGGCACCAGTGTAATGGAAGTTGGACTATTCATAGCATATCCCCTTTTGTGCCACTACAAACACCGATCTGACAGTGCAGATAAAGAGGAAAGAGGATGAAAATTGAATGCTCATTTCTAAGACAGACTATGTCAGAGATGCTGTATACAGTCAATCAATGTAAGAGTGTCTCTTGTCCAGGCAAATACATGATAAGCCAAGTTTCAAACTAACAGGACTGTAAATATAAATATTTATTGCCATGCCTGAAGTAACTTGATGTTTCAGCTCTCAGAAAGTGGTTCTGGATTCACAATGACTTCAGCTCTTGCATGCCTTTGAATGTGGATCTAGGTTACTTTCGAGTTAATTTTGTTACGTGAACAGAACTCATTTAATTTCAATCAATACTCTGCCACTGTACCTTTTGTGCGTGTGTGTGTAGACTATGTGTTTTCTTTATTAATCCCAATTAGAATTGTAAACATGGACGGTACCAAAACCACTTTTCTTTGCATCCATAAAATTGCTCTTACATTTCCAGGAAGTTTAATGCAGGCATGGACAGCAGGTAACATCACTTGCTCGGTGAGGGTGTAGCACAGCCAGTGTAGGCAATGCTGGCAGGAGATACTATGCACTTCCTACTCAGAGACAGGATAATATAGTTCTTGTGGACAGCCAAATATAAATATACATATGGAATATAAAGCAGGATGGTCCTACTATCTAGCCACAAAAGTAATTTTAAAAGCCATGAGTAAGTGTATATTACTGTACCATCTCTATTTTGCAAGTTATTACAGTAAAGTCATGGTTATAATCATTTCAGTCCGCACTCCCTTTATGGAAGTAATTTCTGGAGGTCACAACCTGAAAGCATGTTTATACCTCAGGAAAAAAAATATCATGCTTGCAGGTTTTTGAGACTTTAAAAAACCCTCAAAACAAAAAAACACCCACAACAGTATCATCAAAACCTATCTTAAACAATAGTATTTGTTGACTTTATTAAACAAAGGGGTTTTTAAAAGGGGTTTCTCCTTTTTTTCCTATTAACTTTGAAATACTAGATTTAAAGAATTAATTTGCTTATTCCTAATCCCAGCATATATAATGGAAAGCTCTGAAGTAGTTCAAAATTGCAGGTGTGGTTCTCATGCATCTCCCACCCACCCACGTGTTCATACACTCCAAATGTACTGTTAGAGCTGTGTTTAAAACCCTTGAAATCTGGAGGGGAAGGGATCCCTACAGACCCAGCCCCATGCATGGCATCAGGATCAGCACTGTAGATCCTCACATCTCCAAAGGAACATGAACTAATCCACACAGTAAGACAGGATTTACAAGACAGACTGTAACAGCTCCTAAGATAGCTGTTACTGCCTCTGTGTTGTTAATGTGTTTGCAAGATTAGTATTAATTACCCAATAAGGGATATATCTGTTTTGAGAGCTTGTAATAAGTCCATACTTAATATTAAGCAAATCACATGCAAATGAAAGAACAGACTGTATAAGCAAGAAAGTATTTAATTATTTGTATGTATTTTAGGGGTTTATAATAAATAAATCTGTTTTTGCAGGATCTATTATATGTATATATTTATATACGTATGAATAGTGATTGTATAAAGGATATATTCAATGCAGACATACAAGGTTAAATAAGCAGTGGAAAGGTGATATGAACTAATGATTGGCAATACACTCAAACTTAGATACCTTTGATTGTAGCTGTTTATCCTTTGTATAAAGAATGGCGAGTACCTATCTGCTGACCCACCCCTCCCTTCCACCAACTTTATCATTCCTGGTTTAGGGTCATGTTCTGAACCTTCTTAAGTATCCTGCTTAATATATGATAATTGCAACATTTTTCTTAGGTAAACAAGAGAGAAAAAAATAACTGAGAGAAGAAATCCAGTGTAAAGGAATATCATTTCACTGCAGCCCACCAAGCAATCCTGACTTTTACCAGCTGGGACCCCGGCTAGAGACTCTGACCCCCCCAGTCAGGCACCAGATAACAAACTGCCAATCCACCGACCAGCAGGAAAGATGCTGCTTCTCCTCCTACCATCCATCACGTTTCCCAGCTCCTCTCCAGCAGTGGGAGGGGGTGTGGGAGCAGGGGATGCCCAGCTTGGCTCGCCCTGGCACAGCCGGGCATGGGTGCTGGCGCGGGTGCGGGTGCGGAGCCGCTGCCAGCGCTGCTGCCTGTGACTAATCAGCCCCCACAAGGCTCATGCTTGTTTATTCCACTTAGATTCTTCTGCTCCGTATCAAAACACAACAGCCAGTGATACTAATTCATCTTCATTTTCTCAAGTAAAAAAACCAACATGGCAACTCAGGCAAATGTTTATATAAAAATGCGTTTTTTATCTCTTGATACCTCTGTGACTGAATTTTCCTTCAAGAATAACAGATGGCTTAACTGTACCAGGTAAAGACTTTGCCTGAGTTGGTGGCAAAAAAAGGGTTGTACAGTGGGTTTTTTATAACATAAATCTCCCCCAAACCCACTCCTGTAAACAGTAATAAGAACATGCAGGGCTTTTTAATTGAACATTAAACTCAGAAGTCCCATTACATTCACAGTACAGTATCCAGTTAATACATCCTTTGGGGTTTTTTTTTCCCTTTGTCCCACCCACAGAGATGTTACAAATTGGATTTAAATTAAATTTCATTCTAAACACATACATTCAATCATAACAAAACAGTGACAAATTAGCTTATTCCATTTAAACTCATTGTATGCTGAGGCTGAGTGCCTCCTGCTCCAACCCAGGGCCTATTTCCCAAAGGTTGGGTATTTAAAGAACTGACGCACAAATGTGTGTGCAGCTATTAGCAGGGGAATTGGTTTGATTATTACATGAAATATCAGGTTGAATTGCAGTGTGTGTTTTAAAGTGTGAATATGGAAAAGGGTTGTTTCTATTATTGCATGAGTAAAGGGGTATAAAGAGATGGGTACAGAGTGCTGCAGAGGTAGGTGCAGCTGTTCTAGAAATGCCTACATTTACTTTTCTCTCTTCTTAAATATAATCTGATATAAAAAGAAACCTGACTGGTAACTTCCCTGTTAACTCAGTCTGTTGTAAATCCATTGAAACACTGATCCCCATTAGCCACCTTTCCTGTACAGGAATAACATATGAGGAGATTTTCTAGTTTGGTTGTGGGTTTTTTCCCATCACGGCTGGGCCCTTGCTAGTTCTTGCATTTAAAAGAAGCCAGAATGGGTCAGGTGTGGAGAGAAGAGAACAAATTTGATACCACTCCTGAGAGAACTTGGATAGATTCCAAATCAATCTGTCTCAGCGGGTGGAGGGGAGGGCAGAAAAGCAACAGGCATGAAAAAAAGATCCTGAGTGTTACCATGGCTGAACATCAGCTGTGGTTAGATCAAACACTTGTGAAGCAAAGGATATTGAAACCGTTACTTGTAAAGGAAAAAAGCCATCATTTCAAAATTATGGTGGAATGTGTTTAGAAAATAAACATTCTCAATTTGCCCTAAAATTTGTTAGGAGTAAACAAACTCACTGCTTTTACCAGGTTTATGCAGTCTTTATACACTGTGGATATTTTGGAGATAATTCAGGACTCATTGTTAGAAATTTCTGTAACAGGTAGGACCATGATGTCCCTACATTGGGATGTGCTTTAGCTATCTATTGGCCTACGGTAGTTAGTCACAACTGCTAACAAACAGGAAAAAAGAAACAATTAAAATTCTAATTGGTTTGAAACTTTAAATCCCATCCCAGCATGCACACTCATTCCTCTACATACTACCTAAATCCTAACAAGCCCTCTTACCTTCTCTCTGTGGGCCACTGCCAAATCTATTTGCTGCTTCCAAAATTCACACTCTCCAAGTTTAACTCTGGATTTAATCCTGCCAGATACCCAGAAGCCATGACCTTCCCTGAACATGCTAATATCCTCGTAAGAAGGGCTCAGTACCTCATGGAATTGGCTATGAAGGAACATTTAATAGAATTGCTTAAGTTGGAAAAACCTCTAAGATGAGCAAGTCCAACCATTAATGCAGCACTGCCAAATCACCACAACACCACGTCCCCAAGTGCCACATCTACACATCTAAATACCTTCAGGGGTGGTGACTCAAATGCTTCCCTGGGGAGCCTGTTCCAATGCTTGACAACTCTTTCAGTGAAATAATTTTTCCTAATATCCAACCTATATCCCCTCTGACACAACTTTAGGCCTCTGGTCCTATTGTTACTTGGGAGAAGACACCAACCCCCAGCTCACTACACTCTCCTTTCAGGCAGTTTTAGGGAGTGATGAGGTCCTTCCTCAGCCTTCTTTTCTCCAGGATAAACATCCCCAGCTCTCTCAGCTGCTCCTCATCAGCCTTGTGCTCCAGATCCTTCCCCAGCTCCATTCCCTTCTCTGGACACACTGCAGCCTCTCAGGGTCTTTCTTGCCATGAGGGGCCCATAATTGGACACAGGATGTGGCCTGACCAGAGCCCAGCACAGGGGGAAGGTCGCTGCCCTGGTCCTGCTGCCACACCATGGCTGATACAGGCCAGGTGCCTCTGGCCTCCTTGGCCACCTGGGCACAGCGGGCTCCTGTTCAGCTGCTCTCAGCCAGCACCCCCAGGTCCTTTCCCTCCAGGCACCTTCCAGCCCCTCTGCCCCGACCCCGGGGCACTGCAGGGGGTTGTTGTGTGTGCAGAACACAATTCGTGGTAGCTGTCAGCTGAATTTTTTCCCCACATGCCAATGGATACTGTGAAGTTCTTTTGTACCTTCACAGCTGTACCAGACTCACTGCCCAGGTGTAACAACTCCTGGCACCCGTAATTTTTCCTTTGCCACATGAAGGAGAGCTACAGAAGTGCAGATTACACCTTCACCAATAACTGTTTACAGCTACAGGATCTCAGAACGTGTTCCCCGTTCTGCACAAGGTCTCCTGAGCAGTGTTTGAGGCTGTACCATCCCCACGAAAAATACTTCCACATTATTGCACCCTATAAATCAAATACAACTGCAGGAAAGCAGGTGGTCATAAACTAACAGAAAAATCAGACCTATAGTGCACATATATTAGACTAGATCCACTCATCATGTTGCCCAGCGGTTGAATGCAGACAGCAGGCCAATTTATTTAGGTTATCTGTGGCTGACAGGTAAGAAGCATGCATGGGGTGCTGGGAGAGCGTGCACATGTTCTGGATAACAAGGCTTGCATGCTCTGACTGGTCTGACAGAGAAATACCTTCCCTCTGTCCTCACTGCTACTCGCCTGCTGGGGGTCCCAGAAAAATAAACCAAGGAAGGACACCCAGGAGGAGGAACACTTATCTTAACAAAGAGTGAAGTGGGGCACCTGGGATAGATAATGATGCTTAGGTAGGCAAGCAACTGCAGTCAGAGACGAGGAGAAGGGATGTCTCAAAGAGTAAAGGAATTGATGTAGGTGGGAATTGTAAGTGGGGCAGAAGGGATTTGAGTGGAGTGGAAAAGTTGATCGTAGCATTGATAAGCTGGAATCTTCAATATCCCGTCCACTGTTTGATGCCAGGTGTGCTGAAGAAATATCAGGCTCAGTGAGAACTCTGCCTGAGCAAGGATCTCAAGCTGAGACCTGCAGTAAAGAATCTGGTTTTTCAGTTGCTTGGGGTTTTTTTGTTGGGGTTTTTTGTTTGTTTGTTTGTTTTTATAACCAAGGAGCTGGAGTACCACCAGCAAGATAAGGACAGAGACAGTGGCACATCCTCTGGAACAGGAAATGGTGCCCACAGCACAGAATGGTGCTGAGCACCAGGGCACAGTCCCATGGCATCTGAGCCCAGCAAGCAGAGCAGGGAAGTGACAGCAGTGGGTCTTGGGGACAGCTCAGGGAGCCACAAGTGGACAGTAGGTTACACATCGACTTCAAGGTCAATTGAAATCCAGGCGGCATTCCAGGATCAGTGCTGGGGCCATGCACACCTACACTGCAGGGACTGAAGCTGCAGAGGGGTTCCTGGGCCACGGGCAGGCTGCCAGGGGGCTGGGCAGGGCCACTGGGGATTGTTAGTGCAGGCGGGGCCCCGACAGCCATCGAGGGGTATCTGTCAGATCCACCAGCCCACTCAGGGGCAGCTCAGTGCAGCAGCAATGCCAACAGCACGTCATATCCTAATGCTGAAACAAGGGCAAAGCTTAATAGGCACAAGTGACCCTCATTCCAAACCACTGGAACTGCTCCGGTGAGTGCAGGTTACACCAGTCAGAGCCAGTGAGATCCAGCCTCTCTTGATTCTGAGGTCAGATCCAGGCACATTTTAATTAAAGGACAGAAAAGGAAGAAGAATGGTATGAGTTAAAACCTACTGCCAGCAAAAGCCTCATCTTTTAAATATTCTTTAAGACTACTTAAGCATTCCTGCCCCAAGGAAGCAAATGAGATTATTCATATAAGTAAAAACTACTTACACAAGCTATGGTTTGCAAGACACTTTACCAATTACAGAGACAGATTCCTGCAACAAAGTCTTACAAAATACACAAGACCATTTTTCTCTACTCTCAAAATAATAATCACTGACTGTCCAAAATTGCAAATTGGAAGGAAGAAAGGGAAAACTGCAACAACAACCCCTCTGCCAATGGTGTTGTTTAAAAATTAGTTTCCTTTTAAAAACCCTATATTTCCTCTTTACTTTCAGTTATTAGAGTATGATTTCAAATAAAAAGGAGCACTTGAAATAAGCACCAGGAGTTGCTTGGACACACAGAAATGTGCCTGATCACAAAATTGCTTACAATGTTAACGATAAAACCCTTCCTGTTTGTCATGGCCACAAAAAACACACTGTTTTTTGAAAGGATAAGGTCCTTTATGATGTTGATAAAGCACTCCTCTTGCAGAAACATAGGGTACCATCAATCAATAACATTTGTCTCTGGCTTCTTTCGTTGACATCCCAATATTGCAACAGCAAATCATAATCCTAGCAAAGTAAACAGGCTCTGGGGAAAAGCAGCTATAAATTGGGCCTGCTTGGATCAAATGAACTCTATCATGAAGGTCTGTTAAGCACTGAGTGTTTTACTTTCTAGCAGAACATTCAAATTGAAAAGAAATAGGTGAATTGAAAGTAAGAGGCAGAGTTAGAAACCAGACAGCCAAAGTAATTTGGTTCTTCAGTTAATTAGCAGCAGATCACCCTGATAATCACTGTTGTGCCTTGTTTTTCTTTAGCAGTTATTGATTTCAGTTTACCTCAATATTTTCACATTTATTCCTCCTCAGTTTGGGAGATTTCCTTAGGTGCAAAGCTCAGGCTTGATCTGAGCAGACATCACTCCATTGCTTTAATGAGCACTAAGGGCCTGTCGACGTCAAAAGGCTCCTCCAGATTAAACACAACCTGTTACGTAAAACATCTGAGCTGCACGGGTTTAAAGCAGGTTCATCGGGGTTTAGCTCAGGGTGACCATGCATCAGCCTAAATGAAACCCGAAGTTCTCCCCGGAACAGAAAAAGGCAGGCAAAGAGAATCTTGCACCAAAATAGGCACATTCACCTGATGCAGCTTGGTCACAGGTAAGTCTGAGCTCTTTTTGTTCACCCTTCAGTATTTAAGTACTAGCCCGCTTAAACAACTCCAGTTTTCATAAACAGATTTAATGGTGTTTTGTTATCATAAGAAATTATCATTACAATTATTCCCCATCAGTACCCTGGAGCATGCTGTGTAGTGCAGTGTCAAGGTCCAGTTTTGATCTGGGTCACACATGCATCAGGCCATGAGAAGGAACAAACTCGGGTACATTAGTATTGAGCTGTTACTTCCACCTAGGACAAGTGCACAAGCAGTCTGTCAATACACGGCGGGCAGCGAGACCTCGAGCCAGGGAGGGAGCTCACCTCAGAGCAGATTTTACTGAGGTTCACTGATGCCAACACTGTGCAAGAGGTCCAGCTGAACCTCAGGACATAATCTAGACCTTGACTGTAGGTAAAATGCAACGATGAAAAGGGGGAAAAGTAATCAAAAAGTGCTAGTGCAGCCACAGCGACATGCTGTGTAGACACTTTGAGAGTGATGTCTCTCCACAGCTGTACAGCACAAAATTCTGCTGCCTGCACACTCTCACAGATCCATGCTTGATTTTCATGTGCATTTTGGTACACACAGGTAGTATATTCAAAATCCAACTTCAAACCACAGTCATTATTATCAATTATTATTATCATCAATTCCAAGTAAAAAATACTCCTCTGGACTGTGGAGATGTATTTCTGACACAGGGAGCAGGATCTAAAGGCAGATAGCTTACCTTCTGACTCAAGTCTTTACACTATTTACACTTGCTGTCCCAACTGCACAGGTGTCAAAAAAAAAGCAAACTGTATTGTGCAGTAAAAGTAACTTTGACAGGTCTAATTTACTGAGACTGATTCATGTGACAGCATAAACAAATCATTCTTGTCAAAGTCTATATTGAAAATGGAGTAAATTGATCGTGGAGTCAAGTGCACTAGTAATTTCAGGGAGTATTGTGATTTCATTTGTAAAACTATTGCAAAGAGGGGAAAAACCTGTCTTTCAGAGCTGGCTTCAATTTTTGCACTAGTCAGAGCAGTAGAAGAATATGCTGGCTAAGAGAATACTGCTACTAACAGCACTTTTCCTGTGCAATCCTGTTACTGTGTATTCAGGGAAGTAACATGAGAAATCCCCTGAGAGCTTTTGTACAAATATACAGTGGAGATCAACAAGAAATCCTCCGAGTGAACAAAACATTCTGTATGTGTTTTCTTACTGCTTCTGTAGGGGCAGAATGTTGTGACTGATTAGAACACCAGTGTAACATGCAGTTTCTTACTGGAATTGGTTTTTATGCTTAGGAGGAATTAAGAGAAACAACATTATAAGAATGATGTTTTTTAACGTGGGTTCAAATTATACAATCTCTGAAGTCATTGTTTTCTTGCTCTGCAGGGGAGAGGGCGCGTTCCTGAGAGTATTCGCTAACTGACAGCGCCCGAGCTTCTTATCTGGGAATGAAAACCAGGGAGATGTAAACTTTGTGAAGATAAGCAATAGCAAAACTCGAGTGTAATGTATCCAGAGAAGCTAAGGATCCTCCAGGCAGAGAAAGTGAAGCCAATAAGTTATGCTAGACAGGCACTTACAGAGGTCTTCTGGGGTCATGTTTACTAATCTCTCTCTCTCACTCTGTCAGAGTGCAATGAAGGAGCACAAAGCATGCAAACTACAAGGTAGATAAACAGTGAATTATTCAAAACAATACCTTCACACTTTATATAAAAATAACAAATGTTAAATCAAGAATGCATTTAACCAAAGAAAAAATTTTAATAGCCCGGATCCTCAGCATGCCAAGATCACAACAACAACTGGGATGTGTCTTGCAAGAACAGTTTTGTCCATTTTGCAACAAATGGATTTAATAACATGCCCCGTGTTTTCTCCAGTCCCTTGACTTGGTACAGCCCTTTGGCTTAAGTTCCAGCTGACCCCCTCTCCTTCCCTTTTTTTAAAATTTTCCCTTCCATATACAGAAGGTACAAAATCTATTGCTCATATTTCCAGGGGAAAACCAATTCTGTCTCAAGAATATTCACCTTTTGTGTTCATCTTTAAGCTGCATAAGGTCAACACAAAATAGGGAAACAGAGCATTAAATTTCTAAAATCAATAGCATGTACATAAATTGACATTCATTACTTTACAGCGATTTCCAGTTTCTCCTTGATTGATTAAAGGCAGGGGTTGAAAATAAGTGCTTTTCCCCTGCCTGGAGAAATTCCCAATTGTCCATGCTGTGAACCTTCCATTATGAGACATGAGACAGCGGTAGCAGTACATGGTTCATTTCACGCCGCCACAAAATAGACTTGTCATTCCACAATCGAAAGTAAGGAACCTGATGGAAGAGCAATGTGTCAAAAACTTGTCAAAAGCGGCCAGTGCTTAATGACAACTGAGAACAAGGAAACCATATCCTGAGGTTTTCACTGGCCAGATCTCACACGCGGGGAGCAGAGCAGAAAAATTATCCTGTTAATTTGTTATATGGTTAAATGTGATATTGAATGGCAAATCATATTTTTCAATCTAATTAATTTTGATTCCACATTAATTTAGGGAAGATAAATATTTACAGTACAATTATATTAGTTAATTTACAAAAGCAGAGGGGCAAAACCATTTAAATAAGGGCTGCTTAAATTAATGCTAAGAAAAAAGAGATATTTTCTCTACACTAAAAATGCTGGAAAGCTAATGCTGCATTAAATGTCCTGTTATTAAGGGTTCTCTATACTAACATGATAAGTATAACAAATTGATCTTTTGTATGAATTATGTTAGACCCTGAGAAATGATAATGTCAAATTCTGCGGCACAGTGGAGCTGAACCAATTAGATGAGTAGATAATTTGGCCCTTCACACTAATAACACATTGTTAGTAGGAATATCTTCAAAGAAAAACATGTGTCTGGGGAATACTTTGCAACTAGGTGATGCTTTTAAAATGTTTATACAATGGAGATGGGGATCTGATTTCTTAAACCTCAAATACTAGGAAGGCAATTCCATAAGGTGGGGATTATAACTATATAGAGACAACAATATTGCTGGGTTTATTAACAGTTACAGAAGCACATGCATGTGCATATGGTGTGTATGTCTGGAATATTTTTTCATGGATGGGCTGATTAATGATGGGCAAAGCTTCAAAGAGTCACAAGGATTCATGGGATTCACAAGTTTGGCTGCTTATATCTGAAGTTCTTCCACTAAAAAAGTCAGGCTAGAAATGCCACTTAAAAAGGACTTAATCTTAGGTTTACAGTGCATCTTGGTGTAGCACAGACTGAAAATTGTGGAGGACTGCCTTTCCTCACGGTGCGTTTTTGCATTTATTCTGCTGTCTGAGCATGTGGACAGCTTTTCAGAAGTTTATGTTAGACCCTCAAAAAGGCTTAAGTTCACTTCCTCAAAGCAAAGTTTAGAGGAAATGATACACATGCCAAATCACTTGACCCCGCAGGAACCTGTACAGACAGCAAGTCAGGCTGCCTTGAGAGACCTCCTCGTGTCACAAATACCAGAACAGTTTTGTTCAGTGAGGATCCAGGGAGGTTTCCACCTGCATCCTATTTGGTCATGAACTTCTGAGTGGCTGCAATTTCCCTGAATTACTTGTGTTACAAGAGCTGTAATAGTGTCTAAGAGCAAATTCTTCCAGGTAGCTCACATACAACTTGTACAATTCCATTTTTTGACCAAGAGAGACTCAAAGGCAGACATTCACTGAGCCATAGGGCATCACAGACATGTGTAGTGCAGCACCATTGCTGGGGACATGGACAGGGCAGACTTCTCAGTTCCCTGAAGTTTATTCTGTCCATGCACTTCATGATCCTTCAGTGGCAAAGATCCTTCAGTTAATAAATGAGTACAGCAGATAAGGAACTTCTTGGAGGTCCCTTCACTCCTAGGAGTATCAGGATATATGCTTGCCAGAACAGTCTCATTACCTTCATTGGTCTCCCACAGAGCTGGTCATGGAGTCAGGTTTCCACTGGCCATTTACAACCTGTGGACTTTGCCACACTTTTGTGGAGCTCAGAAGGTGAAGGGCAGAAATCAATATTATTCCTAGTGACTCAGTTACTGGGGTGTGATGGGGGGATGTTCATGAAAGCCTTCAGGAGAGTTTCCTCTGTTCATGGGGAAGTAGAGAGTTTGTGTGCAAGGAACATCTTTGGCAGCAAAGGCAGTATATTGTCAGTTCTGAAACCAGCCAGCTCTAAACTTTGTTCAAAAGTGGAAGGATGAATAAGGTTTACATATATACAACTTTTAGTCCNCAATGTTAACATTTCAAGTAACCTGAAACTACTCTCTGAAGTGATTTTCTACGGAATAATTATCATTTCAAGGTGAACTGAATCCAAAACCCAAGGCCAAAAGAGGTCTTGGACTAAACCAAGCAAGCACGCCATGCTTTGTTACACTCTCTCCAGGCTCTCTTTCTGGGAAAGATTTTCCCTCCTCCCATCTGAGTTAGGTTACTATTAGCCTTCAACATGCAGATCCACTGTGAATACACCACAAGATGGTTGCTGCAACAGAGCACCATGGGATTTGAAAAGAAAACCCTAGCACACTGGTTTTGAAAGAAAAAACAGAGAAAATGTAACACACAGGAATTTAGGAAAGCAGCTGTTTAATTCTGGGCCTTTTCTGCTAACAAAAAAATCTCAGAAACAACAAGACTCACAAGAAAATTTGAACTTTGAGGCAAAATTATTATTTAATTTCAGTAATATTAGCAAACACCTTGACTCCTCTACTCCATACTGAAGGCACTGTGGCTGTGGAGCGATACGAGTGTGTGCCTGTGCCTGGCAGAGGGGAGGGCAGCACTGATATTCCCCCTCAGTCTCACCCTCCCCAGAGCATTTACTCTGTTCCTGTTCTCAGAGCCATCTCTGTCTTTTCTCCTCCTGCTACAGACACTAAACAGCAAATTTGGCAAAAAAAAACAAACCCCCAAAAAAATCCTTCCAATATTTAAAGGACAATAGGACAATTTGCTAACTGAATAAACTGATTATTTTAAGGGCATTTACAAATCCATTCAAAAATCATTCACCCCATCAAGAAAAAAAATTCCTATTGGTGTCGGGAGTTGTCCTCAGGGATATACCACTCTAAGCCTCTCAGCATTGCGCTGCCAGTGTCTTTGTTCTTGACCTGACCTAAAAAAGCGCTCTCTTTATGAGTCGCAGAGGATTTATTTTCTGCCTTAGCTTAGCCCCAGCTTCTTTTAGGTAGAAAATGACAGTTTTGCTCAGTTGTGGCAAATGACCTGCACTTTTTATGATGTAGATGATTGTCCAGCAGGATCTGTGCTGAAGCCACCAGTGTAATTGAATTTAGGAACACAACTGCCTGGAAGTATTTGCTAGAAACACCACTCTTGGGGGTGGCAGTAGGTTTTGGAATTCTCTCCTGTTTTCCTAGAGATATTTAAGCCTAAAGTGCAATTTATCAGAATATTTTACAAGATACTCTTTTATTGTCCAGTGAAATATTTAAGTGCAAATTAGATCCTTAGTTTGCACAAGTCCCTAAGAAATGTACAAGTTTATCTTAATTTACACCAACTGAGGATCTGGTTGTATGAAAACTCTCTCCTTTCCCCAGTTTTATATATTAATTTGTCCCTTGAATCAGCTCAGAACAAAACCTTACAGTCTATATACTCAGTTCTGTAACTTGTTAGAGATTTTTGTACATCTGCAGGGAAACATTTTATAATCTAGGCATTAAAGCTTATTGATATGTGCTTTATGGCTCATAGAAAACTCTGAAAATATGTTTCAGGATAGTGTTTATTTGGATTTAAAATAAAACTTGTGCAGAGAGGAATCATAAACACTACCTACTCCTACAAATTCAAATCAGCTACTTAAGAATTGTCTCTCCCAGATTACCTAAGGGGACTCTTTCCTTAAAATGCTTCCTCTTTGAAGCCTGAGTCCAGGTTATAGTCCTGCTTTAAGGCATGGGAGCTGCTCAGGGTAGGGATGGCCACGTCTCCCGAGGCCCTGACCACAGCCCCTGCAGTGTCACCAGTGTCACTTCACATGGAACACAGTTATTCCAGGTGTGAGTCGTGTGCTCCAGGAGAAAAAGTCCTTATGCTGGTCCTAAAACAGACTGTAATTTTCCTTCTGCAAGGCAGAAATACAGTTCAAATTCTTTCACTGGATCAACACAGGCTTATGATCCCTGGGCCAGAACTGTTCAGCTCATGAAAGTTCCGCTGGTCTGAGGCAGTTTACATCACTGAGGACCTGGGCCTATGTTTTTCAGGCTCGTTGAAGACCGCTCTCACCCTTCCTTGGATTTGCTGAGTATTTTTATTAATATTTTTACTTCATTCTTGCCCTGCAGTTTTTAATTTCCAGATCTCAGTTCTTCGTAATCAAATCAAAACTTCATTATCTAAGTAGTATTGGTGATGCTCAAAATCTGTAACCCTAATCCCACAGTGTTGTAGTAGGTGGTTTTAATCATTTTTCCTTTAAAATTCTAAACACATTCAAGAGCTTCTAGTGAAAAAAATACTGAAAATAAGACAAAACCATCTCAGAATAACCAAAAGCCAGAAGAATAGAAAATTGAAGTATATTATTTTAAAATCCTCATGAATTTTAAGCCAACTTTCAATCTGAGGAGGCTGAGAAATTGATTTTGTAGATATGGCTAGTTATTTACATCTTCTTCCACAACTAGAAGAGTTTAGAATTCTATCAAGGTTTTACAGGGCTATATTCTGTACACTGTGTAAACAATGCAGTGCTAATACTTCTTCCCCGTTTCAACCTTCCCATTGGTTTTACATCCTGACATTTAAAAAAATGTAAATGTTAAAGGTTACCTACTTTTATAAGGAAGTCATTTACTCTACCATTCAGGGTAAAGGCACACCATTACCATCAGAAATATTAAATCACTTTCCAATTCATACCATGTGGGGGTTTTGTAGAGCAAATGGATTTCTCACTGATTGCCACTGTTACTTTCAAAAAAAAAGTGGATGTGATGAGTGGAGAACCGGCCTGGAGACCCTGCAGCGCAGTGAGAGGGCTGGCATTTCAGTCCTGCAGATGCGCAGTTGTTGGCTGCCACACATCCACCAAAAGGGGAGAAGATGAAGTTCAGCATGGTGGGACTGGAGCTGTGCACATTGTCCTCCCACGGTGCCGGCTCACAGCCCAGCTGTGCCCACCTTCCCTGTCCTTCAGGATCACCGACAGCAGGATGTCAGCACTGCTGGACGGGCTGTAGGTAGCACCGTTGCCTCCTCTGGATCCAGCCCATCCTGACAGACCCATGGAGCTTTGTTCTCCATGGGGAACTCAGCATGGTTGGGCCGTTGCCCTTGGGTGTGCTCTGGAGCTCTGCCTAAATCCACACTTCAGCGCAGACTTGTGCATAAACAACACTGATGATGAACAAGCTGGGACTTGAGAATCAGCTCAGATCTACATTTAAGCAGTGCCGTAGATGCCACATACTCAGCTTGAGAATTCCATTTCACCTTGTCTGGAGCAAGGGGTGTGCACAGTCCAAGGACTCGAATCCACAGCCTCACTGAAGTCAACAGAGACTTTGGATTTTAAGTTATTTCTGTTCCATAACTGCTGGAGTTTCTGAGATACCAAACCAGAGAAGCCCACAAACTTTCCATATACAGGTATGAGAAAGCTACAATACTTCTCTAACCACATCTTACACATTCTGTGTATTACTGCAGGACAGGGAGTCCCGCTGGATTTTATTTATTTCTAAGATTATTTCCATAGACTTCCCTGACTTAAGAAGCCTGTATGCCCACATGCAAAAGCAAACATTGCTCTTTGTGGGTAATGTTTGCTGAACTGGGCTCTAACCAGCTGTCTGCCTCCTTTTTTGTTCTCATTTTGTTCCCTTACAAGTGTACGCAGTGTCAGACGTCATCCAGGCTTTGTACATTTCTACAAAAACCACATAAAATCTCTTTGTTGATTACCTTTACTTAATATGGCATATACCAAAGCTCTAAAAAGTCACCTGTTTGTTAGATTTCTTGTCCCTTCAAAAAAAGTTCATCAATACCCATGAGATGTTACTTTCATGTGGATTTGTGAATTGGGAAACTGATGTCTGATAACTTAAGCATAAAGCAAATCTTCCTTAGCTAACAACATCAGAAACAATTTCCAACAAAAGCTTCTAGGAAATATTCAATTCACTGTGCAAGGATTCGTTTTTATCTCTGTATTATACCACTGATGTGCCAAACGGGAGCAGAATTGTCTGCACTGATAGAATAACATGCTCTCCCCTTCTATGCTAGCCATTTGCTTTATTTTTCTTTCATGCTCTCTGGGCAGATAAAGGGCATGATATTAAACTGTTCTGCCATCTCGTCATACTTTGTTGGTTACTGTTTAAAATACAGCAGATGTAGCTTCAAAGTGATATGAGAATGCAGCCTAGTACCTAAGCACAACACAAGTACCTTACTGAAGGCTGTTTATCGAGGAGAAAACATTTCACACATTGGTGTGTTATACAGAAGATGCTTTAATAAGGTTATTGTATTTGCCTGTCATATTGTACTAGCTTTGTACTGGAAATAGCCTTATTAAAGAGAAAGACTGTCTTTTCTATGACCAGAGTCTTTGATATTTAGAGAAAGATAAAACAAAAAGAACAAACTGCTCGAGCATTTCTTTGACATTCTGACACACTATTTCCTAAGCTGATGCTCTTGAGGTGAAAGCTAAGAAAAGCAGAGAATGAAATGCTTTGCCTTTTCTACTCCCTAGCCAGTAATAAACCCTTTCATAATCAGCAATAGTCAAAGATATTCCACTCCATCAAAACCAAACACAAATCATCCCCTGTGGAGCCAACAAGAATTTTCAATTTTCCACCCTTTTAGTACAGGTGCTTTTTATGAGCAGCTTAGAAGAAGACTACTCAGTGCTCAGCCATCTGGTCATATCCAAACCCCCAGACACTTTGTCTCAAAGGCTATTACAGAATAGTTTTAAGGCAAATGAAAAAAAAAAATTAGGTGCAGCATTCTTTATTGTGAACTGTACTGTGACATGCTGCTCTCTCACTAATTCAGGTACATCCCCTCCTGAATTCTAAAGTGAGTTTCATCCAAGTCCTTCATCTTCCAGGATAGTGGCCACCAAGGGAATGAAGCAGAAAAAATGTGAGGATCTTCAAGGCACCATTAGCAGCTCCATTTTGTGTTCATACACATGCACATACCACCACAGGAAAAGAGGTTTTTACTAGAAAAGACATTCTTTCTTATACTCAAAATGAAGCCTCTTGCAAAAAGTGGCTGTAGTTGTTCCACCTTGGATTAATGTTCCATTTCCTCCAATATATCTCTGCATTCACTGTTCTTATCTGTCCCCAGTTAGTTCTATTTTCACGGTTTTCTCCTCATTTTCTTTTTTACCGTCTTTCTCATTTTTAAAACATCTTTTACTATTGATTTTCAACCCTAATTACAACCACAACTGTGCATTTTATTTTCTCTCACACAGCAGGTGAAATTTCATCACTGACTACAGTGAACTTGCACTGATGACAAACACAATGGACTACAACTGACAGCAGCTCATTTATCAGCTGCTGCCATCAACCCATTTGAAATAAACATAAATGCATGAGAGTGAAACAAGTGAAAAGTTCACAGAGCAGGTTGATAATAACTTCCATCCTGAGCTTCACCAGTCTTTCTGTGTCTTATTTGCTGTTAGCCAAGAGAAAACACTACGGCATCTCTCACACTTCCAACCAATCATTAGGATTTGAAATCAAGCACCTGACAGCACTTTTTCTCATACTTATACTTTTGTCATCTTTCAGCTGTGGAGTTGCTTCTAACTTTTGCTTCAAGCTGACCTTTCTGATGAACTTTTCTTCCAAATAGTTCCTTTTATTTTTATGGTTGGTTTTGGTATGTGGGTTGTTTTTTGTGCTTGGTTTGTTGTTTGTTTGTTTGTTTGGGGTTTTTGAAGTATAGAAAAGGTAACAAGAATGGCAACAATGCTGCATAAAGGTCCTTTTTGCACAGACAGAATCAGGATTTTTCAGAATGGAAAAGTGGTAACAATTAATGGATAAGGTGGAGGGCTATAAAACAAAGAAACTGCCCATGAATAACTTTTTTCCTCACATCCCAATAATTTGTTGGTGTACCCATTAATTAAGTAGGAAGCCTAAAACAAAGAACAAAGAGAAGCACTTTTTCACCCAGCACACAGTGGAATTGCAGAGGCTCGCTTTCACAGACTGCTGCAGACGTAATGTGTGAAGTCAAAAAGCAACTCCAGTGGCTGCTCTGAGCACAATGGTTCAAATCCTACCTCTACTCACGAGAAATACAAACTGGTGTTCGCAGGTCTGTCTCTATCTGTCCTCATTCTTAACTATCAGACACTAACTACTATTCTAGTAAGAATATAAGATTAAATGGACCTTTAGTGTGACCCAAGTCTCTTCTTGTGTTAACAATAAAGCTGCAATGTAAACGTTTTGATTGGACATTGTTTACTGGGGAGTGGGAGGAAGATGTTTTCCCACATTCTGCACTGGTCTTACACGATCCAGATCCACCCCCACTGCTGTACCTAGAGTCACTTGCACATGAATCTGCCTTGTGAATCATGCCTAAAAAGCATACACCACTTGCTTTGCACTGAAGCGTACAGATAGAAAATGTCTTTGGGGGCTGGGGTTTTTTCTTCTTTTTTTTTTTTTTTCCCTTTTTTCCCCCCAAGTCTACAAGTGGATGCTTCAGTTGTTTGCAGAGATCAGGCACACAGCAGAAGTGTTTCCTCTCTTAATGGTTTGGTATCTTTAGAATATGACTAAGTTTCTAATTTTTTTTCCCTCCCACTTGCATAGCTCAATACAGCTGAGCAACACTGTAGACATAGCAATGAAGATAAAAGACATACTGAAAAGATTTTTTTACTTTAAAACTGACAGAAATGACATATAAATGTCTGATCCCAAAGTCAGTATCACAGGTCTATTTGCCTTGGCTGCTGAAACCAAACTTCAAATAACAAAAATGCATTAGTTCCCATTCTTGAAAACATTTGCAATGAGATTTCAGGCACGCCATGGTAATAAACACAATGTAATAACAAATTACAAAGTTTTCCATGTTAAACTAACCTATATATTGCACTGAGTGTCTCTGTTGGGTACAGAGATGTGCCCGTTCTTTCCAGTAACATTTGGGTTGTTTCAAATTGTGATCCAGTCCAGCCTCATTTCAGCTGCTGTCTCTTGAAACTGCACAATATGGAAACCTTCTTCTAGAGACGCCAGGCTATGAGGAAATGAAGTTTAATCATGCTTAAGATACAATGCTTACTCTTTGAGATGTCTTTTTCTCATACAGAAACAGGTTTAAGTCGAACACTTGTTAGCCTGTACTCACAATTTTGTAAGGACTGCAAAGTACATTCACAAACATGAGGGACATACAGGGAAGATTCTGAAAAGCTGTAAAAAATTATATGTTATCTCAGACTGGCTTAGCAGAAATATATCCTATTAGCTTAATAAGTATACACATATGCACAGAAAAGAGCAGCTTTTCTTCAAAAAACATACATTTTAAGGTGCTCTGCAAGTGACTGCCTATCTAATAATAAGATAGGTTATGCAGTACCCTTATTTTATGATCGCCATTTATCCTATGTTTTGCACTGCACACTTGTAGACACATGCTTCAATTAGTGTGAGACAAATGGCATAATTCCAGATCCACTAAACCTCGGAGACCTATATTGTCATGCACACACAGCATGCACTTTACTACTACCTAGGAAGCTGTATCTCTTCACCTCCTCCTCTTTTTCAAAAGAAACCACTTCTGAATAAATGGGATAAATAACCCCCAGGCAGATACTTAGAAATCACAGCTAAAACAGGCCCTCGTTTATCTGTAGGCAGCCTCAGTGAGGTGAGTGCAGAGCAAACCTGGTCTCACACAGTGCAAGGCAGCTGAACAGCGTGCGGAGCTGCCCACTGTAGCGCTCATGCTAGGGAGAGACTCCCTCTTCCCACAGGTTTATGAGACAAGGGTGAGAGAGACTTTCCAAACTGATCAATATCGAGCAACATCTAAAACAATCACACCCCACAGAAATGCTCTGCAGTAACTTGGGAAGCTCCAGAAGCAGCATATTCTGCCCAAACTCCATCCTGCCAGTCTTCACTCCAGCCGGGGGTTTTGTGTGGGGTTGTTTTTTCATTTTGCTTTTTTCTGGTTGTTTTGGTTTTTTTTAAAATGTGCTTATTCCACTTCTGATCAGGACTGCAAAGTCTCCCCACTGTACAGCAATCCTCTGCAGCACCTATGTGCCTATAAACACGCTCATAACACATATGACACAGACCTACATGATGGGACACTGCCTCTTCTGTGTCCAGCAAATGAGGCCAACTACTGCTTCATCAGGGGGCATTTCTGTACCATGCTCAGCCTAGATCCACGTAGGAGTTGCTCTGGAAAAGTAATGAATCCCCTTTATCAGCTGGAGGCATGCTACAAGACTTGCCCATAGCAGCAGCAGCCCCACTGCAGTAACTGCCCGCAGAGCATGCTGTTCGCTGTGCCCTCACAAAGAGGAGACAGAACATTTTCTCCAGTCATGCTAAAATCACTTTCAGGCTGCAGTACACTTGACAAGAGCAGTTGTGAGGAGCTTAATGGCTGATATTTTGGAGCAGCAGCATCCCAAATAATAGCTGCAAGGATCGAATATGAAAGCTTCAGGAGCCTTAAGCCACTGAAGAGTGCGCACAGCAGAACCCTTCTTTGTCCTACTGCGGGATCTGGGAAGGGGCAGCTGGGTACTGCCAGGTACGACTGGAGAACTCTGTCCTGCAGGAAGAACTCACTGCTCTCCATGTTAGGCCTACTACACCTAAGCTGACCAAAGAACCCAGCCCTGGATAAAAGAAATATTGAAAAAGTGAGAAGTTTTCAAACAACATCTTTAAAGCTGACTGTGATGCTGACATTTACCTCCTAAACAACGTGGCATGTGTTTCAATATTAAAATTTGCTTGGTAAGATGGAGAAAGAGAACAAAGAAAGAGGAGCGCTAAATAAAGTGATCTCTAGGAGCTGAGCACTGAATAAATCCTGTGTGTTGTCAATTAAGTGGCAGTTTTACAATTAAAGTATTTGATTTTCATAAATCTGTTGCAGCATGTCAGAGGAGAAGGGGAAGAGAAGGTCTGGGCGTGGGAAGTCGCAGAAGGAGGCACGATACTTCCCCCTGCAGAAGTCTAAGATTCATTTTACAATTGATTCATTGAACAGAAGCATCTTGCCACAGCAGCCACCCACCTAACGGTGACAAAGCACAGCGAGCGCAGCGATGATGGCACAGCACAGTCAGACAAGACACCTCACATTAGCCATGGGTGGCTAATGCCACTACCCCAACTCCCACACTCTGAGCCTTGCCCACCCTCTTGCCAGATGATAACAAGTTGCTTCAAACCTCAAGGCAAGGAATACAATAAATGAATATGCATTCAAACAGGAAGTCTATGTTCCCTTATGGACTCCTTTAGGAATATGCTTCCTGACACACTGCAAGGTGCGTTATGCAAAGAGAAAACACTGACATTTCATATAAAATAGTCAATCAGGACTGTATCATAAATATATAATTTCATTCTCTAAAAACACCCTAAAATAACTGACATTATTCCAAGGAATTAATCTTGAGGAAATGGTTCAGCTTTCCAGTCACTTGTGAAGGATGCAAGCGGTTAGGTTTATTTAGGACAGAGATGGACATGTCAAGCCATGGCACAGGGTGAGCTGGAAGGAAACATTAACACACCAACTCTAACCTGTTTTTATATCACGAATCTCTCTCCCCAGACCCCTCCCCCAAGTATGTAAATTGGCAGTAAATGACTGGCATTCACAAACGTGCCTCCAAGCAGGTTAGGGATAATTAGTAAAGCACGTAGACACCCTGTCCTAAGAGCCAATAGTGACAAATCCACAAAATAATGAATCTCTATTAATAGTTAATGATGTATGTCAAGAAGAGCCCAGACTTTGGGCTCTTCCCCTTTAAGCCTGTGTGTTATCCCCTTGTGTTTCAGCTGGTCCAGCTGAATGCCTCCCTCCCCGTGTGCTGGCCTGCTTTGAATCCCAGCCAAGATGAAGTAATTGAAAACTGCCAGCCTGAATACTTCAGAAGTCTATCACGGAACAAGATTCAACAAGCCTCTTCTCAATTTGTAAATATGTTGGAATATAAGTAGTAAAAAGGCTCTGATGTCAAACAAGTTTAAGCATTAGCCATGTTCCCTTATGAGTGCTACAGCGGTGCTTAATGCTTCATATATTAAACCCTATTAACACTGCTAAGTTACTTCATCCCTGTGTTCCTCACACTGTTTTGCTCATAGATTTTTTGGAATTTTTTTTATCATTCAGAGCATTCAGTTACTGCAGTGATGCACACGTATTAATAGTTTTTAAGTCATATCTAGAGGTCTAGGTTCGCGAAACATCGTATTTGTAGGATTTTGCTTGAAACAAAAGAAAAGCAGTTTTAGAAAGAACTTGTGTTTTGTATATTTTGTTTCTCACATGGTAAGTTACATATTTTGGGTATATACATGACCCACTTCTGGGTTGTTGGTACATATTAAAATACCAAGGTAAAATGTAAACAAAATATAAACCTTTGCCATGTGGAAAGAGACCAAGAGTAACAGTGAGAATTGAGATGACATTACAATTTTATGATGAATGTTTTTAAGTCCTCCTGGTTGTTTGCAGCGTACTGGCTCTTGATGCCCAACCATTACTGACAGGCCATGTGCTGTTAATTGGACTGAAAAAATGACTTGCTCCAAAATTCATCACTCTTAATAGCTTAACCTCTTTGTTTTCTTCACAATTAATCTTCTTACTACAAGAAAAACTGAAAGAGTTAACTCTACACACCGTGAGTCATCAGCAGCGGTGTTACAAATTTGAACCAAAAAATTTTAACCCAAACTTCTGGAAGGTGTTGATCCAGACCAAACAGTGCCAGCTTATGTCCCTCCCTAATTATTTAGAAGAACAGCTGGCAGAGTATTTGTAATACTTGATTCCTTGTGGCATATATAGGAATCATGGGTTTTAATTTGATCTCACAGAAAAGGCAGAGTTTTAAAAGATAATTCAGGTGATTTACTCTAATCAGTGGAAGAGCAGTGCAGCCAGCAGTGATAAAGAAGAACTTTCAAATTATCAGATTTTAACATGACAGGGTCCATCTTAGAAGCTTTTACACCCTCTGTTTAAAAAGAATAAGAAGCCTATAAAACCTAAGCAAATGTTTCTGAGTACAGACCCTACCTTTGTGAGACAAGGTTAGTGAATCCCCATCTTTTATTTGCCTTTCTTTGTTGTCTCTTCAGAGACACATCACTGCAAGTCATCGAACCCTGTGGAACCATCAGAGGTAAAGAGCAGCCAAGGGTTTGAAAAGTGCCAGAGCATTAATTAGCTCAGAATTCCTGAATCTCCACTGATACAATGAAAGTTACTCAATCACAGGATGATGTGGAAAGCCTAATAGTGGCTTTATAGTTAAAGCACAGGAGTGGGAGGCAAGAAGTGCAGGTTCTATTCTTACTGCCAGCACCTGTGTGCAACCCTCAACAAACCATCCGTTTTCATTGCTCATTTTCTCTGTATGCAAAGTGGAAATAATTGTGCTCATAGGACTCTTCTTAAGCTAACTTCACCTCCATCTGAGAAGCACTTTGGGATCTTCAGGTTAGAGAAACCACTGAACTGTAAAATATAATTTAAAATATGTATTTTACTGGATGTGCTTAAAATAAGTATTCCCTGTGCCAGTGTAAAGAGGAATTTTGAGTGTGGGATACAAAGTCTAGATAATTTAACTGTTACCTTGAAATGTAAAAGCGTTGTTTGCAAAGGATTTTTCAATTCAGCAGATGACTATAAAGCAGCACTTCAAACAGCTTTGCCCAGAATATCTATTATTAGTAAACAACTGTGCCTTACAGGATTATTTTGCAACATTGCATTAGGTACACTTGAAGTAAGCTTCTGAAAATAGAGCTTCAAACATGTTAAAAGATAATATGTGTGTACACAAATAAACTTCTACGTTTTCTACAAACTTGCATTTCTGTTCTAACAGAAACAAAAGTAATTTCAGAAATGACATTCAATATCTGACTCACTTTTATGCTCAGTAAAGGTGACACATTGCAGAAGAACAAAGCACGGAGCTGGCCTGGCTTTGGCTATTTCCTGTTTAGTCAGAAATAGCTGTTAGAGCTGTGTTTATCCCTCACTTCACATCAGCAAACAGCAATCCTCCCTAAACACATCTGTCCAGTTGGTCCTGGATGCAAACACTGAAAAGTTCTGGTCTGTGTGACCAGTTTCAGAAGTTTTATGTATGAAAGAGCAGGAGCACAGTTACTGTGTGAGGATTGCTAGCAGGGCTGGTGACCCTCCTCAGACTTTTCAAACAGATGCACAGATTTGTCTACTAAAATCATGTTGCTTAGTCTTCATTCAGTATTGTGCACTACAGCTTTTGTGCTCATCTCAGCGTTTCTTTCTAGGGCCCTTCTACCCACACAAATGGCAAACATTTAGTAAATATTTGTTGAAGACTTCAAACATAATCTACGTTGAAAATTCAGATTGTTAGCTAAATTAAAAAGGCATAGTCTGCATGCAATCATCAGTCTGACTTGAAGTAAACTGGGGCTCAAAGCAGGTCAAAGTCATAAATAAATTCGTAGGCTCAGACAAAGCCTTAGTCATTAACAAGAGCACAATAACTGGAAAAAACAGTATTATTTGAAGTTGAATTCCAAATTCATCTACACCAATCGGCAGAAAAAATAACAATCCTCACTTACAACAGCATCCTCCTTATCTCATGACTTTTATTAGAGAGCTCTCCTGAAGTTTTTCCTCTACTGATCTGCTTTCCCCACTCAAAGGGAGGCTGAACCATGCCAGGGAGTACAACAGGAAAGATATGCCAGCCCTGTTTTGATGAACTAAAACCACTGTCCCACAGTTTATCTTCACTACTTTTGCAGGAATGTGATTGTCTGTTACTAGTGCTTGGCACCAAAGGACATGTACTGCCACCAAAATTGCTAGTAGTAGACATAGACCCAAATCTACATAAGTCGTTTACATTACATTTACGTGAGGTAAATCTAAATGTAAGCAAAGGAAACCAAGTTACATTTTTCTTCCAAAACTACACTTTCCAAGTCTTATTATAGAAAAGCTCTCACACTCCACTTTCACCTGAAATCTAGTAAGTTTAGTGTGTTTTAGGATTCCCCTTTTTCTTTTCTTTGTAAATCAAGGGAGAGACAAATCACCACACAGGACAGACTTGCAGCACTGTCTGCAGGAGCAATAGGTATGGTGACCCTCTGTAAGGGCTTTCTCCATTTTTGCAGTGGAAAAACTCCAAAGATCTCTGCAAGCAAAGATTTAAGAAAGCAGCTGAATCTTTGCCTTTGCAAAAGAATGACAAAACTGCCCAAAGACAGGCTAGCAGCTGTGCCTTTACCTTGCACGTAAGCAGACCATGCAGGGACAGCTACCAGCACTCCTCTGTTAATAGAATTAGCTGTTCTTTTCAGCCCAAGAACAGGGCACAATTGCCAAGGCTACTTATCTTCTGCAAGTTAGGCAGAAATACCCAGATCTTTCCAGCACCCCAGAAATCCCTGGCCATAGAGACTTTCTCTGTTTTCTCTTCTGCAAAAGCTCCCACCACATAACCCACTCACCTTTCCAGGCAGGCAGCCTGTTCAATCTGCCAGCTGGGAATGAGACCATAGCTGATTCCCAGCACCTCTGCCATTTTACAGCCTTGGCCAGCTGTTCTTGCAGGGCTTTAAAGACCAGGAAACTGCTATCCTGCTCACCATATAAAAAGAGGATATGCCCTCACTGTAGGGGAATTACCAGCTTTTGCTGTGCTTGGCCAAGCAGTGTGCTGGCAGAGCACACAACCCAAACCCTTGCAAAACATTTACTTTACACCAAAGCAAGCTGAGAATAGAGAAGTGGAAACTGTCAGATATTACCTGAATCAGGCATACAGCATTACCTTTATGCAATGTGACTTTGTCTCAGACTGAAATAGGGCACAGCTGAATTTGTAAATAGCCTAGTATTCACCCCTCTGTCCTTGTGTAAATTAAAACAGGAACCTTTTGAACGACAATTCCGGCATCCTCTGCAATCTTTTCTGAAGGCTCCATGTGGAGCCACCCTGTCGGGTGACTGAGATCTTCCAACTCCCATGCCATGAAACATGTTGGAGATGAAGACAACTTGTAGCCTGTGGTGAGATATGGTGACATTGAAATATGGAAGCACCTACAGAAAGGATTTTTGTAGATACTTCTGTGAGGATTCTGCATGATTTGGTGGTGATTTAAAAATTAAACTAGATGGTAAAGCTTTATTTTCTTTGTTATCTTACAGAAAGCTTCCCTTTGAAGTGGAATATTACATTAGTCATTCTGGGTTCAGCTATAACAGAATCTAATCTGGGCATCTGCAGTCCTGACTATTAGCTGCTTGTATGATCTTGTGGATGTTTCTTGAGTTGAGCATTAATTACCAAGCGTTACAGTATAAATATGTATGCATTTCTTGGAAAATGGATGCAGTCACCAGTCCCATTTGTGTTACTGCCCATGCACCAGCCATGCTCAAGGTCCCACTTGTACTTACACAACAGAAGTTATGTGTCTCTAGCAGCTTCTCAGAGAGTGGTTTTGTTGAGAAAATGTAGCCCAAGTTTCCCTGCTAAATGTCATTTATTTTATTTTTATTTGATTTTCCCACATCACTCATGTCCTTGTTTTGCCACCTGCTCTATCTCAGGCAGCATATAATTTATTAAACTCTGTAAGAAGGATGGAGACAATCTTCCTGTTCCTATTCTGTACAATATGAAGACAAAGCGATCCTGGGTATAGGAACGAAGCCATAGTATGGTTTCAAACTAGATCTAGAAAAAAATCCGACTGATTTGGTAACATGGAGATTTCTAGGTAGTTTAAAATGTGCCCATTTGTATTTGCAGTGTAAATAGTCACCGCCAAGAACAAACGGTTCCTTGAAGTTAGCGAAACGGGGGATCAGAAGGCTGCTGCTCCTGTTTAAGTCATTTGGAATTTTGCCACTGGTACAACAGGGCTGAGATTTCATGCTGGAATCTAAATGTGAATGACCAACCCTATGCCAGAGGGGAAGCCACACATCCTTTTTTGTTTTGGTAGGCTCAACTGCAGAAACAGGTAAAAGCAAGACCATGCAAAAGTCACTCTGCCTCAAAGGTGAGATTTCCTGAGGAAAAAAAATGGTCCTGACTCTCCATTTGCTACACTGCTCTCTATTAGCAGTGATGTGTCATGACTGATTTTGGTGCAGATGCAAAAGAAGGCAAAGAAATGGATCTGATACGTTTTTCAACAAAACAGGACTTCCAGGCTTCCACTCAGATACCGTGAGATGCCAAGTTTCTGCTGACCGTGCTTAACAAACATGTTCTCTTTGCATTTGTCTGTGCCAAACCATGAACACTCTAAGTAATTCTAAACTTTATCTTGATAGTTATTTTTCTTTTTCTCATTCATACTCTGACTTATGTATGATTTATAATGTTTCTACTGGGAAAGCTTCATATACAAGTAAGCTTTCCCTTGTGAGAGTTTGTACATTACCGTTTGGAGGCATCTTTTTACTTTTACTATAGTAATACTTCCTACATCAATTTTCAGCTTCATCATTACTGGAAATTGTCTAGGTAATAATTTTAAAGATGTTAAGGAGCTGCTGGTATTTCATGCAAAAGCCTGACAAACATTCCATTAAAAATTGTGCTGGTGATAATTCATCAAAAGGCACACTTTTCTAATCCCCTTCTTTTGTTGCAGACTTTGCCACCTGAAGTCACACACTTAATTTCTAAATACACGATTGGCCCCAGCTCCTCTTGTTTGTATTTTCCCCAGAGGAAGATGCTGAGTCAGAGAGAGATAAAGAAAAAGAAACTTCTAACACAACTAGTCATTCATCGTGTTCAACCCAAGATAAAGAAGACTGGGTTGCAACAGTCTTTGAAGCTTTCTTTTTATCTGGATCTTATAAAAACCTCATTTTGAGACTTCCCACAAATGGAAAAGAAATAGCAGTTTTATTGGTACCAATGCAAGATCATCAGCCCCAGCTCATGTAACGCAATGAGCAAAAATGAGATGGCAAAAAAGAAGAGCATAATTTTCACTCCATTGAAGACCTTTTTTTCAGGCATCTTCTACTCATAGTTACCCATATTATTATTTGTTTTCAGTCACTGTTCTCACACCAGCCATAAAATATTAAACTTTTTTATGTCTATATATTTTTACCTACCTATTACTTTAATAGGTATAACAAATTAGCTACATTTTCATTCAGTTCTTACACTAGCATGTTGAGTTTAAGCAGAAAGTATTCAGATTACATGGATTAATTAGATGTTTTATTAAAAAAAACAGGAAAATGAGTTGCAGAGTATAATATAAAACACAGCAGGCTTTGACTTTCTGCCTGGAAGCTGTTTTAGAAAATAATAATAATTAAGAAGGAAATGAAGAGTACACTGTATTCTATGCATAAATCAGAGATATTAAAGGCAAATATTTGCTTTTAGATTATGATGAACTCAGATTTACACCAAAAAAATGGACTTGAGATGTTAATTTAGCTAAATATGAGCTCTAATCAGTCATTCCTCCTGCATCATCTTCCATGGCTATGCATAATAATAGTAGAGGTGCTCGTAGTGTAACACAACCTTTCACTGTAAGCTACAGCCTGAGGATGTTTTCTCCCCTTATCCTTGAATCCCCTTTGCACAGCCCTAAGCCCCATCACACATTTAGAAGGAACAGTTCAAAAACTAGATGGAGTATAATAAATTAATCTGGACTTAGTGGGTGGATAAAAGGTCCAGCAGGGGTTTGTTACAGACCCTGGGGAAAAGAAGAGAGAGGAAAATGGAATACTGCACAATGACATTAGTAAGGCAAACAGAGATAATACTCTGTGTGCACGCCTGTGTGCATGTGTCTGTGTGTGTCTGCAGAGTGCTGGGGGAAGGGTGCCATCAGTATTCTCAGCCTTGAATCATCTTAATGTAATAACGATTGAATACTGCCAGCCTGCTTCCAGAGAGCCAAGGAAGGAGCGTTTCTACATCTGGACTTAAATTATCACACAAAACCAAATCACAGGCATGAGAACTCTACAGCAAAAAGCAAACAGCGTTAGCAAGCCTCCATTCTGAACACTCTTAGGAGTTTAAAATCTTTGTTCTCTGACCAGGCCTGCCCAGAGAGGGAAGGCGTGCACAGCCTACATCAACTTATTATGGTACAACTTTGTAATAGGAGAGGCAAGAATGAATTCTTGTGTTTTTGAATAACAGATAAACACAAGTATTAGATACCAGAAACCAGGTTTGTTCTAATAGATACTCTTACATACAGTACTAGTGCCATATCAGTGTTGAGAGCTAAGGTGGCAGCTGCACTGTGTTTGGCCACTGTTACCACCTTTCCAAGGAAAGATTAAACAACAATAAAAATGCTTCTGTCCTACTCACAAGCTGTGAAATGGGCTCTCCCTTTCACACAGACTTGGACTTTCTACATGCTATGAACCATCTTCAGGTAGGACATTGAGGTAAAAGTGTATAATTTCATAAAGGAAACATTTCAAAATGCAGAGAAGCACACAGCAAAAGAGTGCAAGGAAAGAAAGAGGGGGTTCAAATGGATTGCGAATTGCATTGTCAGAAGCCTACAAACCAACAGGTTTGGAAAAGTAATTTCTGATGATCAATTTGAAATTTCTACCTAAAATATGAAAGGTATGAATGAAATGTTCCTGTCTTGAATATATATTGATCACAACTCAACATGAAATATGCACTTTGAAATTGAAATGAAACAAAACTAATGTACTTGTAAAACATGCCTAAATAGCAGCTGCTCTTCATTCCCTTTTTCCACACCTACTGTAAGCAAGGGCCTGTCATAGCTCATGCAATTTGGGTCATTACCCATTATATCAAAGAATATAGATGCCAATGCTTCCCATTTTACTTTTCCAGCAGAATTCTGGATGACATCTTTAGACATATACAAGGAGAGGGTGCAATATATTGCACCTTCTGCTGTACAGGGACCTGAGAAAACAAGTTAAAGTGCCTTCTACCTCTGCTTGCGTTGACCATATCCCCCTCTCAGCTCTCCTAGAGAGCTGAGATTTGAAGCAGGGATTTGAAGGAGGTCCTCCTGGACATCATTCATATTTTCCCCATGTCCATTCTTTTCTAGCACAGCTCCACCAACACAGCAGACCTATGCTTTTTGAAGAGGCGTTTCCATGTTTGAGCCTAGCTTTAGTTTAAAACCTTTTTTTTTTTACACATTCTCTCAAAAACTGCATCTGCAATAGACTCTTTGGAGTGCAAGAATTATGTGTGGTTACTGGCTTTAATCTGTGCTGGATTCCCAATGGTCTATTTTTATCTCATGATCTCAGAACAATTTGGGATGTTGCACAACAACCAACAGTTCTGATGCAAAGAAATGGTAGCAATGCAGTTTTTCAAGTTAAAAATCTGGACAGGATGCTGGACTGGCAACATCTGACTGGCTGAAGATTGTGAAAGAAAGAGCTAAAGTAGAGTAAAGGATGTTACCCAGAAAAGTACCCAAAAGAGCTAAAAGTTAAAATAGCCCAAGGTTATCAGGTCTTTAGCAACATCTTACATGTAATAACAAATATGAAGATATGTAATTAGCTGGACAGTGAAGAACATTTCCAGAACTCACAGAGAGAGTTCATTTTGAAGTCATAGCAACTTTTTTCATCTGCTGGGGCTGCATCTGACTGTTGCCAGAATGCACTCAATGCTGAGTATCTCCATTCCTGCATAAGTCTTATTCACAAAACACAAAAAGAACACAAACAATGTTCTTCCTTTTATTTGTAAGTATGTTTTAGATAAAGCTATTCTGATAGTTTAAGACTATTTGTTCAGATTGCACAAGCTATTCAGTGCCAGAGTTATTTACATCCTGGGAAGAGGTATTACAATAGATAGAAATTATGTATGAATAGTACATAAATGATGATAATGGAAGGGCTGATTTAATAAATGGAAACTTTAAGCTGAAAGCATGAATGAGAGGGCACTGGATCTCCAGCTCCACTGATGTGGAATGCGAGGTCATGAAGAACTGAGGGGAAATGCTGCATGTTGCCCTGCCAGGATTTATCCCATGGCCTGAAAACTGGACACACTGTTGGATAAGCTACTGGAGCTGCCACTTTGCAGATGATACTTGAAGCTGACAATCTAATAATCTGCAGCACTTGTTGTAAAGAATAAGGAATTAGCTGTAGTGAACTGGCCTCATTTCAGCCTGCATAATTACATCCTGCACACCTATGATTCCTTTGCCATTTCTTAGGGGAAAAGAAGAACATATTCTTCCCTTGCTGTAAGCCTTTTGCCTAGGAAATCTCAGATACAGCTGTAGTTATCTTGTGCTTAAGTCTGATATCAAACTGTTAAATTTGCAATGTACTTTGAGATCATTTATTCTAAATCTTAAGATTATTGTTGCAGACATCTCAAAGGACTACATATTCCACCCTGCATGTTCCAATAATGAGGCATGAAAGAGTAAACTGAGAGTTTGGTTCCTGATTCCTCCCCCTTTTTTGCCCTGCCCATTTATATGCTTTGAAAACTGAAGTCATAACACTGTTGGAACATTTTTTTTAGTGGTTTAATAAACATGACATGCTTGCACTTGCTTTGCATTTTAATAGCAATGCAGTGGCAATAAGACACTTCCACAAATACAATGCATGCAATTACATAGGGTTTTAAGTGCTAACTTTTTGTCAGGCATATATATACACACATATTTTAAAATCTCTTTTGTTCAAAACCTAAAAATCCTCTCTCAGTTTTCACTTTCCCATTATGGGTACCTGACTGCCTTTCAGGTGGAATTTGAAGGGCACACACCACTTGGAACTGTTAAGAGCCAGATCTTTGTGACTGTATCACTGTAGTTAGCTTCAGTGGAAACTTTTCAATGGCACCAGAGGAGTACCTATGGCACTGGTCACGTTGTTGATCTGACAGTTTTTAATCTTTCTTTTTCTTCCTTGAGGACAGTTCCAACATGAGGGGTCTGTTCCCTAATCTGTATATATATATTCACCACTTCACAGACAGTTCTGCTTGATTGTATTTGTATTTTTCCTCTTCTGCCTCCTCTTAGCTCCTTTGGTGCTCTCCTACATTTCAGTATACACAGAAAAATGTAATGTGACTGTGTGCAGGGTGTGCTGCTGCCCTGGTGTGCTGTGTTTCAGTGTGGTGTGTCTGGTGCTTGTGACCAGCAGAAGGGTGTGACAGAGCACTCAGGAGTGACCACTGAGAGCATCAGTGCTAAGGGCAGCAATGGCCAAGTGTTGTTAACACAAGGAGTTTGGTTCAGGATTTTAAAGTCCTGAAGTATTGTCATGGTCTGTCTAGGGTTTTGGTTTGACCCATTTTAAATACCTTGTGTCTGTTATGGGAGTAGACCTTCATTAACCTGCCCTGAAGTTCTTAGGAATTAAATTAAATCTCACTAGAAAAGATTCAAGTAGTAAAGTGGTCATTTTAGTTCTAAGGGATACAACTTGCACTGTGTTATGCTTCTGATTTTGGGCCATCACCCCTCTCTCTCTCTTGTCAGGCTCAGGGTGACATTTCACTCATTTTTATTCAGAGGTAAATTGGATGACCAGGAATGAAATTAATTCCAGAGTCTGGCTCAAAGTCCATTATAATAAACAAAAGGACTCCTATTAACTTTAGTAGAATACCTACAACATTTAGTAGAGCACTGCAGTTAACATAAACCATAATATGCACATGGTTTTAAAGAAAACACTTTAATATTCCATACCATACTGACAATATTTAATCTATGTTTATGCTAAGCAGCATAACTTTCTTTTATGTTTCAGATGTTAATATTCATAAATTTACAGTATAATACTGTATTTTGCTTTTGCATTAGGTTCAGCTAGACTGTTATCCTGACAAACATTTTTAAAGATTTTTTACTTACTAACTCAAGAGACTACACTCAGAATTTTTCTGCTACATACCTTCACTGGTCTAGGGATTAAAGGCTTGAGCAACTTACATTGTATAATAAGCTGCCAAATGAGATGAGGTAAAACAGTAACTCCACAAAAGGATCTAATTCAGTGTACTTACTGTGTGCTAGCATTAGTCAGTGATTAGGTTATTAAATCCTCTCTAATTATTATTTGAAGCTTTTCATAAATAGCTTTTTGCAAAATGGATCTTATCTAAAAAATTTAATTTATTGGATGTTTACAGGCTTAAAAAAAGTGATTTTATTATATAAAACCAGAATTACTTCCTTTTTAAATAAACCAAATTGGTGCTGTAATTGAGATGAGCATGCTATTTTTTTCACACAATAATCTGATATGGGACTTTCTTCTCTCAAGAGACTTGCTTGATCTGGTCTTTATAGACATTCAGTCTCTGTAAATATGCTTTTGGTTTCTTTATCAGTAATAGTATTAGACCTGAATACTTTAGTATACAGTATAATGGGATATTAAAGGGCTTTCTGTATATGTTTTAGACAAGCTAGTCTAATAGAAAGAAATTAATACATGAAGGATATTCTTTACAAGTAGACAGTACCATTTATAAGGATTTTCTTCTACTATTTAGTTATTATATTTTTAGAGAAAATCACATTGCTTTCTTTCCCTTTTTTTTTTTCTCTCTGTCATTGTTTGCCTTTTCTTCCTGCTTGTACTTTGCTACCAAACCATCTGACTATCTGTGTTGCCATGGGAAGGACTGCAATGCCATAAATTCAGAGAAGAGAAGTTCCTGTGTTCAATTTGGTTTTTTCCATTTTATTCTTAAACAATCATTAGCACAGATTAGCTGATTTCATAAGGGTGTTCTGGCACTAGAGGAGGATTGTAAAATATTCATTTCTGGAAAAGATACAGCAAAAACATTCTACTTGTTTCACAGAAAGGAACCAACCTACACAGGCAAAAGTCAATGCTTCCCAACTTGTAGATACCTGACTGTTTGAGAACTGAGTCAAATTATGGGCAGTTATCCATCTAGTCTTACAGTAGCTAATGTGAATTCCAGAAATGCTAAAAAACTGAGTTTAAAACATGTTGAATTAAAAAGAAAAAAGTGCTGGATGCCTTAGAGGATTTGTGATACAAGTCAGAGATCTTAATTTTGAAATCACTGGTTAAACACCCCACAGGCTGAAATTTGCCACCTTCTAAAGTGTGGCCCATGCAGAGGGAGCCAGTGGCCTCAGCTCAGCTCCCAGTGCCAGCTCTTCCCACTAGGGAAAAGAGCTTCCTCATGCAAGCAAGCGCTCGCTTAGCGGGCTTGAAAGGGAAAGGCCAAAACATCTACCAAAAGCAGGTCCTCCAAGTGCCACAGTGTAAATAACAGACCTGGGTTTGTTCAACAGAACACTCTTTGAGCCACAAACTAAATGTCTTTGGACAATGGGTTCCTCAAGTCACATCTGCTGAAGTAAAAGGGAATGTACCACTTGGGCACTGCAGAGGCAGAATCACACACTGTAACGGGATCAAACTTCCTCATGTAAAGCCAGACCAAGTGCCTTTACATGTCAGAGCAGGGTCCTATGTGTTGCACGCTGCAAGGGCCAGTCAGCATCACCGAGCCATATCCCCATGTCACCTGCTTTTCCCATCCCAGACCCAGACTGAGGGCTCACGCTTATTCCCTCGGGATACGGTTCCAAAGCCCCAAACAGGCAAAATGAAGACCCTTGCTGGTACTTTGCAATGAACACAACCTGACCCTGCTTCTGTCTGTATTAATCATCCAGTGCTGACATGGGGAACAGCTCGTTTTGAGCAGTAAACAACAGAAATGGGATTCAGAAGATACAGGGAGAGACGTGCAAGGCTCAGGAAGCCGAGCATAGACTCACCGTCCTGTCTGCAGCCACATGCTAATCTCATGTTTGGCTGATGGCTGTGTGCTGAGCTGCTCTGTTCAATATTTTGCATGTTGATTGGCTTGTTATTCACTTCTGCCTCTGCTGGAAGCCAGACTAACCTGTGGGGGAAGTGTGGAAAACAATTACGGTATATTGAAATGGTCATACAAGTGCAGTACACTGCAACACTTTACATAATTTATTAGGTGTTACTACACGCACTGGCACTCACATGACAGAGATCTTAACAAGACCGACAAATAGGACAACATCTGCATTCCTGTAAGAACATTTGAGATGAAAATTTAACATTAAACCAAAAGTGTACTTACTGCAGCGCAAACACCGCAATCAAGTGGTCTGCCTTGACTTGCAATGTATTATGTTAACACAGTATGGTTGCCAGAGTAAAACAGAAATGTTCATTACAGCAGCAATTAATTGCTTGCTATTTTCGAAAAATAACAGTTAATATATTTTTCCAAACCAATCCAATTCAGTATTACTCTGAATTTTCATGCATCATTTCTTTATTTTTGTCCCTATTGTGCACACAAGGTCAATAAACTGGTAAATATAATTATTTTACAAACATAGCAAGCAGCAGCTATTATAAATAACAACTTATTTGCATATTTCCTTGTTTCTAAAGAGAACAGAGACGTTACGGGTCTGAAAATCTTTGCAGCTCTAATACAGTGAGATACTGTTTTTAAGTAAATCTTCTGTTTCAGTAAGTATTCTAGTAAATATGCCATTTCTTAGATTAAAATCAGCAAGGAGAAGCTGGGTTGCAGATTTCAGAACTTGCCTCATTTGCATCTTGAAAATGGAATGGAACTGAAAGCTTTCAAGCTTTATTGTTCAACTCCACAATTCTGTTGCTCTTTGTAAATGAAACGGAAAAGAGATGTATGTGAATATATCACACATTTCAGCTTAAATGAGTTTTTCAAATTGTAAATGAATATCATTGTTTGTAGTCACCTTCACAGCACTCCTGAAGTTGAAGCTGTGAGCTGAATTCTGACTGAATTTTGTGAAAGATTTGGGAAAACATGACTCACAAGATTTTAATACTGGCAGACAAAGACCCCTTTCTGACTCTAGTTTTGATTTCCAGGGTCTCTTTAAATAAAGAAGATATTCAAGACTGAGGGACAATGGAGAACAGCTGCAAGGATGATTTCTTTTAAAAGGAGAAATCAAAGGACAGCACTCCTCATGTGCACTATATATGGCAATCTCTTTGTCTGAGTATCGAAGGACTGGCTGGTACTCGCATGCTGTGCTGAAACTGCGTGGCTAGAGAGGTTTTCCTAGACATATTTCTTGATGACAACTGCATGCTGTTGGATTTGTTTCAGTGGCTGTGAATCTGTGAGCCATGCATATTGTGTTCCATTTGCCACTTCACAAGAAAAAATATTTAGTGAGCTTATGGCAGGCAGAACACCTCATTTGTGCTGATTGGAGTAGATAGGGTGATTTGTAGATTCACACATGCTGAGCTTCAGGCACTTTGAAAAAACTACATTGGGCGAATTTGAGATTTATGCCCCAGCCCCAATGCAATTCATGTGTTGGGGTGCTCCTACTGAGACCTACCAATGGGAGCTGACAGCTGCATACAGCGCACTGGAAACATTTTCAAGCTTGCTGTAAAGAAAATAGAGCAGTCTTCGCCTAGCAGGGAGGAAAATCGATGAGTCGGCACTTGGCAGTGGTGACCAGCAGGAGGATGCTTCTGATGAATGCTGAGTCATTGATTTCCCTCCCTGATCAGCAGCAGCTGCTCCATTCACACTGCAGAGTCTTCTTGCCACGACCACATGTGTCAGCAGGCTTTATTGTCATTAAAGCAAGAGGTATTAGCTGACAAGACACCCAATTTATGTATTTTTGGTTTCGATAGCACTACCTTACAATTTCTAAGTTGCTTCTCAGCTAGGGCACCTAAAAGGACATTCGTATCAAGGCAGGAGATCCAACAGCATAGGCAGCTCGCAGGTACAGACAGTATTTGCACGACAGATGTGTGACTGTCGCCCAAGCCTTCAGTTTCTTCTCTCACCAGGAGGCATACATTTCATAAACTCAGAGCACAGTCAAGCAAAGAGGTTGAGACATCATCTGAGAAGGTAGGCTGCAAGTCAGCACAGAGCTTACATGTTTAAAGGTACATATGTGTAAATATGCAGATGGACTGGGCTCTGCTCATGTGCCATGCCTTCAGTGTGTGTGGTATAACATGGTATGGCTGAAGACCGAAGCACAAATGTAGTTTATAGTTTTATGACAGTAAAAAAGCAACAGGAAAAACAGGTGAGACTACACTGAATGACTACAATAAAAGTATAGTCAGAGCAGGTTATTACAAATCTCAGCATTTGATGAGGATGTACGTATATATTCCTTAACATGTTCTATCGCTTGTTATGTTGTTTACATTACCATAATTTTTACTTAACAAGTTAATGTGTTTGTATCTCTGTTTGAATTGATCTTTGAGGAAGCAGTTTACCTAAGGAGAAAAAAAAAGAGAAGGGGCTGTCATGAGATAAATGCTGTTTCTCAGGATTAAAATCGACTGAAATACACTATTTATAGTCAGGCACTTCACTGCTAGTAGCAATGCTGAGCCTCTACATTTCAGGTTCCATTCATCGCAGAATATGCATGACTTTGCCTCAAAAACACTCACAGAAAAAGTCATAGGTCAGGCTTCTGTGCTTGAACTGGTGTTTCAGCAAAAGCTCACGTGGCCAGCCACAAAACCATTCCCTCTTAACTCGACGGGTGTTTGTCCTTTGAAAAAGAGCCTCTTCACCACGGTGACAAGCCTGGATTCAGGAGAGCCCATAACTGGCAAACTGTATTTTCCTAGTCAATTCAGCTGCAGATTGAAAATTGCTCAATTATAGTTTGCTCCCCTCTTTCAGAAGGCACAAGTCTACTTAAATTCTTTTGCTTTTTCAAGTGACCTCATCTCCTGGCTTCAGTGAATCCTTGCTAGAGCTGCATCGAACTCAATGGTTTTAGTTTACATAGATTTTGGAAAGTGTACATCAGTTACAACATCCACTTGGGTTGTAGTGTTTTGTGAGTTTATGAACTCTAAAATTTAAGATAAACATTACTGCCAGCACCTTTCCTTTGCCTTATCTCCCTACATTTCTGAAAGCCTGCCTTCATTCTGCTGTGCCTGGGGCAGCTGAGCAGGCTCCTCCTCATAACCAGTGGCTGCATTAGCACAGAAGCTTTCAAGGATAACTGCTGCTCCTCGGGGAGCCCCAGAATAGGAGCAGGCAAGAGTGCTCTCATTCTTTTATTCCTTCACACATCTGGGGTCTGAAGTGTCTTAGGCTATGCTAAAAATCTGCTAACTTAAGAAACAAGTCTTTGAAATCAGACTGTCAGCTACATTGCAGGTAATGAGCCGTGTAACTTCTGAAATCATACACGTATCACTTTCTTTAAAATTGTTGACCAAGGGTATGAAAAATACAAAACAGAAATAGCAAATGAACTCAAAAGTATAATGTGACCCTGTCTCATGTCTGAATTTCTTTGGTATGATCCACATAGACAGAAATGGCTCGCACATTAATGGCTGCCGCTGACGCAAGTAGCAGTGTTCTTGAAATTCTCCATTTAATTTGCCAATGATTTTAGTAAAATACTAACTTTGCAATCTGAAGGCCAGATTCTGATACTGACTGATGACCAGGTGAGAGGGAATAGAAGAAGGATGAAATGAAAAATAAAGAACATGACAGATACTAAATAATTTCATTATTGACTGAAAACTAAAGAACACTGCACTCAGGACAGAATTCAGAGAGAATAGAATACTTAGTGTGTAAAATGTTTTTAACTCCTATAACCCTGATCAGGAGGGGATATGCTACCCATAAATAATGAATTTCCAATACAAATTACGCACATTGGGACACATAGTCCAAGTTTTGGATAACAAGAAGTTTCATTAAAGAGATGTTCCAATGAACAAGATTCTGAAATGTTTAGATCATATCTAACTAATAAAATTAAAGATTTAGACATAATTAATATAGATCCAGACGTTTACCTAATTAAAACGAACAGGGTAGAAAGAATTGATTATACATTTCCTTATGAATGAAAATAAACATACAAATTAGTGTTCTTTTAAAGATAATGTATAACTCTAATGCTTTGATGATAGAAATCTCACATTATTTTTAATATAAGATTTCTACTGATTAGAAAAAATGTATATTATTACAGTTAGTCAGTCAGATTGTCCAAATCAGCATATGAGTTGATGGAACTGTGACAATTTACAATATCTGAGAATCTGCTCGTTATCTTCAACCAATGAGGACCACAGAATCAACATTTGTCAAGGGGAACACTTCCTTAGAGACACTATGAAACAAAAACTTTTTCAGATGAAAAATGAAAACGAATGATAACCCTGCAAAGACTGTCATTATCACCAGTACTCAAACAGCCTCAGTATATGTAAAAGAAGAAAATTTATCTGAAAATAAATTCAAAAAAGGCTTCTCATAATGATGGGAAATTCTGAGAAGGGGTTTAAAATTTTTCTTGAGCTCTGAAATCAGATAAAATCCTTGAAAAGACTTTATCTAAATGGGGTAACATTTGGAGTTGTCGTATTGTGTGTATCCCTTTCTGCTACATCCCTGAAAATAAAATCAGAGTACTCAGAACAGCCCCAAATAGGCTGCCTTTTGGACACAGAAGACATCCTTTAAATATATTCCAAAAACTCTCAAATGTTCAGAGAAACAGCTGTTCAATCTTATGTCATATCACTACACCATTCTTGTTGCAAAAGATAGAGACCTTGCATAATCAACATATTTTCCTGGCATGGTCTCCTGTCGCTCCCATTCTCACCCTCTAACGTAGCTGCTGCATTAGCAGCACTTCTGTTTGACCACATATGCTGAAAATTATTTTCTAGAATAGACTTTCAGAGTCCAAGCTTAATGAATACTGCTGGTCAGAGCTGTCAGGAGCCTTCTTCACAGAAGATGTAATTTTACTTTAACTAAAGAGATCTGGTCCATATTTGTTAAAGTTTGTAGATTGGTTTGATGATATGGGGCTAGAAACTTAGCTGATATAAAACTGATATAATTGTAATACACCCATCAGAGATATGCTGAATTAACATCAGTACAAAATCTGTCCCTAGAAACTACCATATAGGAAGACATTAAGCAGGTATGCATCTTTTTAAAACTGATTTAAACGTAAAATCTTCACTTTGCCTAGATGTAACTTAGGAATATTCTAGCCCTTAAGCAAAGCTATTTGAAGGTAATGTCCTAGTGCAGATAACTGAATTTGGCTCAATGTGCATTCACTGGATATGCTCCACCCTGTAGAAACACCTCTCCCCGTTCAGTACGACAAATATGTAGGACAGAGAGCAGACAGTACTAGTTCACTTTTCCTCACTTTTTAAAGCCTTCTTTGCAAGCATCTTTTCTCTCTCTCTCTGTGTATGTGCATGTTTCTACCCCTCCTCTTCCATTTCTTTTCTCTGTAGGGCATCGAAAGTGCTTTTCAGGTGGGAGGGCAGCAGTGTAAAATTGACTACCATTCTAGTCAATTTGCTTCAGCAGCCTTTCCATGTGTAAAGCACTTTATACAGAAGGAAGCTTTTCAGACATGAAGACCAAGAAATCTATTCTTTTACAGCCAAGAAGTCCCTGTGAAATCAGAGGTTTCAAGAACTCATGTGAGGATAGAATTTGGCACGAAACCCACTGGAAAAAAAAAAGCCTATTAAGATCTTGCAATCTGTTTCCCCTTGTTTTTCTCATTAGCAGAAGGAAAATAATTTGTTCTAGAGAAGAACGTCTTTACCTAAGAACTTCAAGCAGGTTGTACACAGTAGCACTGGAGCACTTTTCACTGACTCCTACTGTCTGAAACCAAATTTTAGTGTTACTTTAAAATCAAACAGAACCTAGAGAAATGTCTACATCCAGCTCATGTGTCTCATGCTTGGTTGATCTGGTATCATCCAGTGATAAGTACCATCCGTTTCAGTCTTCTGGTGTTTACTGTTTTTCTGTGACCTTACATAACTTTTACTTAATTTAGTATTTAAGCTCTAAAGGCTGTACCTTTAACCACTTTCACTTAATATGTCGAGGGCTGGTGTTAAGGACAAACACAATCATTCTTGTTGCTGTTAATCTGGAACAAAGGTCATTCTCACTGAAAACAGGCGGTTGCTACTTCACACAGGAAAACCCAGCAGTATTCCACGTGGCCAAGACAACATCAGATATTTAGCGTAATAAACAAGTCTTTTTAAGACAAACAGTTTCACTGATTCTTTCTCACAAATGCTTCAAGGCCATCATTTAAGAGAACCCCAAAACAACAACTAGTTGCCAAGTCCATCACGTAATCCCAGTCATGGAAAGTGTGCTACTACTTTCTTTGGCCAGAAAGTTGGCCAAAGAAAGAGTGGGCCAACCTGCATCTCAAAAATAAGGATCAGGCCTCGGGAGGCTCTTAGAGTGTGATTTAAAGCTACCAGTCAGGGCCAGCTCAGGGCAAGCAGAGAAACAAGTCTCCCGGAGAGACTCCTAAAGCCTCTCCTAACAGGTCAGAGAATGCTACAAAACAGGAAGGAACTTTAAGAAGAAATGTTGTGGCTACCCCAAGACGTGCTGAACTGTACCCTTCTCATTCCAGACAGGCACTTTTTCTAAACTCAGCTTAATGAAAAAAGGTAAAGGTTCTACAGTAATTTGTGTTTAACTAGCTTTACTGTCAAAAAAAGCTTTTGCCTAAAGCCTAGCAAAACATTTTGTTTTGTGCTTGAATCACTCACTCTGTCCTGTTCACAAGGTTATTCTCTTTGGGTTTGCACCAGCTTTTTTCTGTATTTGAAGACTGCTATCATGTTTCTACTCAGTCTTTTAACCTCTAGTCTAAACAACCCCAACCCTTGTAATCTTTTCTCATAGGTCACTATATTGCTCTGGTCTGGTGCACGTGAGACTTAAACCTTAACTTAGCTTAGAACTTTTCACGGCTGTAAAAGAGAAGAAATACTTCATTCATTTTGCAGACTGTTCTCCTGTTTTTAGAACTCAAAATTTCTCCTCTCCACTTTTTTTTTACACCAGTATGGCATTGCCCATTCATGTTCAAACTGCAGACAGCTACAACCCTTAATTCTTTTACGATATGACTGTAAATTGGTTAGTTGTTTCTCACTGAGTTGATTCTATGAATGATTCTTCTTGTCTAAGTACAGAAACTGGACTTGTTTTTAATTGCATCTTGAGTTTTTTTCATACCATCTTTCTAATTTGTCAAGATCCCTTGGAATTCTAATTATGTTCTCCTCTGTACCTGGAGCCTTCAAAGCTTTTCAGCCATATGCAAAATTAATATGAACATTCCTTATCCTATCAATGAAGTCACTAATGAAAATATTTAACAGCATCTGGCTCAGGACAAATCCATGTGAAACCACATTTGGTGTATCCTTTTCTGCTTCCGGTAAATCATTGGTAACTATTCTTTGACTTTGGTTTCCCAGCTCATTTTGCTAACCCTCCATAGTAAATCTTCTAGATCTTGTTTTTCCAGCTTGACAATGTTACATGAAAAAAGAATGCATTAAAGCATCTCTAAAGTTAAGACCTATGGCTTCAAGAGATATGGGACAGAAATACAGTTCCTAGGCTTCTAGTGGCTTTGTGCCTCTCCTGAGCAGTTGTATACCCACAGCGTGTTATCCTTTCACTTGCCCCGACTTTCTCCCACTGTAAAGAAACCACATCCAAGGGAAAAAAACCCATTGAGCTGATACAGAAATTCATAGAGTTTGGAGTGGTATGAAGTATGGAGATCAAGTTATAAATGTGGCTCTGAGCATACTCTGTCTCTGAGTATTCCTTCACACCCTGGAAAAATCTTTTAAATAAGATCGCTGTTCCCACCTTATAATTGTGAAGGGATTCTGCAGGTATGTGCAACAAAAACTATTACCTCCCAACCAGTTCATCCAATCTAGCCAGTTCCATCAGCTTTACCTCCTTCACCTCTACCAGTGCTTGAGAAAGGGAGTATCCAGACCCAGACTTGTGTACTAGCTTGGCCCAGTTGGGTGATCAAAGGAAGGAATGTTGGCCTGAATTTCCTCGGTTATATGCATTACATTAGCCCTTATCGTTACTTTGATGTCAGTTTTTGTGGTTTAATTATATACTAAGAAGTATTCTTAGGTAAGCCAGGAAGATCTGTCCTTATGACTCAACCAGCTACTTTTTGGCCAGCTGACTGTACACTTAATTAACATCCTGGGCATCAGTTCTGCAGTCCTACCCCAGGCAAATCTCCCATCAAAGTGAATGGGAGTTACCATCTGTGCAGGGCTGAACAGAGAGTCAATAGAACAGCACTACAAGTTTGGGCAAACAGTCAATCTTTATGAATTTTTCAGTAAAGCTGTTAAAGTGTTTTTAGATTAAAATATTCCTTTTAGTTTGAAGAGATTACTTTTTTCCTTAAGTAGTGTGTTTGAGTCATTTGTAAGCAGGATATTGGTGAAAACATTAAGAGAGGTCTTTTGTATTCAGTCTTTTAATTTGTATTCCTTCCTTTGTGTGGGGACACTTGAGCATGGTGCATCTCATAGATGCAGTGGATATGTACCACATGAAGTGCATAGAAGAAAAGTTACTCCTTTGACATAGATAATTGTGCATGAAAAACTCCAGGTTGAAAGATATACTCTGGTCAATGCCCAGAGGCAGCAAACATGAGGGTGTTTAATGTTTGGTAGTAGGCTAACATTTCACCCATTGAACTCCATGGTAAATCTGCTCTCAACTTCATAAAAAAAGAAGTCAATTCTCAATAATTCTGAAGCACTGTCCCAAAATTTCAAATTCTGCTACTGGATAACCTTAACCAGAAATAGGTACTATAAAATCAATTTAGTGATGGGTAACAACCATTTGGATCTTTCACAAAACTGACTTTAAGAGACAGAATGAGAACACAAATAAATCCATGATGCTATTAAAGACTTTGGGAAAAGCTCAGTGGGATTTAGAAGAGCTGAATCCCATGCTAACCTCTACCTTTCCTGATTCAATCTGATTTTGCTGTTACCAAGGACGCAGCTTCCACAATGGTGCTGGATCCCTTGTTAAACTCTCCTCACCTCAAGACAACCTCATCCCTCAAAGACTTAGAGACTTCCCACACCAGTCACAGCTCTGCTTCACTTCTGAGTTGTCTTGGAGACAAGAAGGTGCCTCGCTGGCTGAGAGGAGCACAGGAGCCTGCCTCAAGCACCAAGTCACTGCTCTGGGGCTGGAGCAGCAGACAGCACTAATGCTTGAGGGGGACAGAAATGGGTTGAAGACCAGAGAAGAGGATATAACACTTCTACTGCAGCATCAGGACAGCACAACAGTGCTGTGTATTCAGCATGTCTAATGCACATGCTGGTATGGGGATTGTTCGATGTGTTTCTTTTAAGAAGCTGGTGAAATCCAAGTGCAGACCCTGCAAAACTCAGAAATGTAATTTAGATTGAAAGAATTTGTCATGCTTTGCCTCAGAAGGCAATAAGCTTAATTTAGTCCCCAACCACAGTGGCCACAACAAGCAGCAGTAAACTGCACCTGTGATTCAGGAGAGAGTAAAACTACAGGAAAGAGAATCAGTGATGGACCAAAAATATCTGCACTGGAAGCATACATACATTGTATCTCACATGTCTGGCAGAAAGGTTCTTCTTTGGCAAAAATAACAGACACCAGGTTTATTTTGTGGAACAGGAGACAGAAGAGATTTTTTTTTCATACTGAAATGATCAAAGAATAAATTTAGGTTTTCGCTTTCTCTGTATTGTGTTTAATTGGGGCAGGGGGAAAAGAGGAGGTGGGTAGTGGTGGGGGAGAATTTAAGAATCTGGTTATCCTTAAAGAAGGTTTTCAACCTAATACCTTCAGCAGTGAACGGTGCTGGGTAGAAATCTATCTTGCACTTGTCACATCTATATTAAATTATCTACTTTTTTCATTTTACAAGGGAAGACGTGAGCAGAACATTACTCAGCTGTCAGGATACAGGGCTGTGCTGCTGAGCAGAGTAAAGTGAATATATTCTACAATGCTGCAAATCCAGCACAAAGGTACCAGAGGAGGGATTTGTGTCACCAGTTTTGCCTCCTGTGTTCCTGGGAGGCAGTTTTCAGTAGGCTTTGTTTTGACTGCTTTTTGCTATGATGATATTTAAACGTGATCAATGGCCCTTTCTTCTGCAAAAATAGTGTCTCCTGACTACAACGTTACAGATAAGGACTGGAAAATATTTTTAGCTTTCATCAAATACCAACTGACCAATGTAAAGCTACTATGATGACTTATACCGATGGTGCTTGCCTTAATTCCAAAGGGTAGTAAGGAACAATCCTTGCAACTCAGTTTTTACTGTTTTGCATGTATTCTGGCTTATCAGAAACATAGTAGGTTAGAAAAGCATTAAGACACATATGAAGAACATTATAGATATTGTATTCAGGCTTCTCTAGACTACATATGATAAGACAGAAAGAAGCCCACAAAATTTCCTGATAATTCTCCACTTTTATCTTGGGGGTCTTAGACTTCACTGTAATCAATTTTCCCACTTACAGGAATAAACATGTAAAAGAACATTTATATTCCTTGCAAGGACAACTTTAGACCACAGAGTGGTAAAAGACTTCCAGGGTTCAAAAAATGCCAGCAAGCTAAACCTGAGTAACTGAACTGTGACCATAGTGGGTAGACAGGGAATATGCTTGGGGATAGCTAGAAGTTATATTATAGAAAAACAAATGCTGAAAACTAAGACAGTTTCTGGCCTATCACTTCCTTCCAATATATTTGCATGTCAGCAGTGCTTTTTATTACATTTCCCTGACTGTCAAGGTAGTACTGTACTTCTGGGCATGGCAAGAAGTTGAATGAGAGCTGTTTTACGTGAGAAAGTTATTGTACAATAAAAATAGAAAGTTGTATTACAGTGTGTTAGCAACTTTTCAATGAATGCATGTACTCAGTGTACTGCAGAGTAGCCTCCCTTTATGTTTACTACTAGCTGAGAATATCAGAATGGGATGATAACACCATTCAGTTAGTGCTGTCCACATTTAAAGCCTAATATATCATACAGATCATCATACAGAAAAATTGCAGGAGACAAACAAAAGAAAAGAAGAAAAAGCAAATTTACTCCGCTAAATAAGCAAGCAACCACAAGGGCAAAATATCAACCCTGAGACATTTCCAGTAAAAATACAGACACCCCAACTCTTTACTGTTCCTAACTCCCACCCTGGTGAGTCACTGTGCATGAAGAGCTGGACATTATTTGTTTGCCAAGAACATGTTTAATCTAGAATCTGCAGACTGACCCCAGAGGTGCAAGAGATGCATACAATGCACTTCCCCAGCTCATTTTCAATAGGGGAAAACACCAAATCAGCTGCCAAAACAAGTGCAAATCTTCAGTGTCATCAGAAAGCGCTGAACTTAGACTATGCCGTCTGTCTCGTCTGCTCAGTTTCGTTTCCCCTCTCACAGAATCCTTTCAGCTGTTACACTTCATGTGGCATTGGGTTACACAGAAGCCTGCTCAGCTCTTGTTTGATCTTGTTTGTTTACCTTAGTCATGTTATACACATTAAATCTATTTTCCAGCTTATGACAAGTGCGTCCATTATTCTTTCTTTCCAGCATCCTAAGCATCCTAAATGCTGGCCACAGAAATGCTGCTGTTTTCTAGTTTCCATTTTCTCCTTTGACAGAAACAGCTACAAAGGTTTATGTGTAATTCGACTTCTAAAATTCATCAAGCTTTTGCAGTTCCTTACTGATATACTGAATACAGAGACAAACATAATTTTTAGCTTTTTTTCCTACTACTTTTGAGGAATGAAAGGGCAAATTGACAATTTGAACCCAGCTATGTAATTTGTCTTGGCTAGGGCTAAGTTGTAGCAAAATACCTTGAGAGAGGAAAGTAAGAGGCAACACATCTCTTCCTCAGCCAGATGTTTTTACTAGGAAATAATAAACTTCCATCTTTCAAATTAACTGTCAGTCAGGAGGGTCCTAGCTGATACCCACTCCCTCGAGCTTGTTAGTCTGAGGATGCTGCTGAACAACCCCGTGAATGAGTTCCTGGAATGACACTAACAGTGCATCCCTGGACCACCTCCAGTTTTCACTTGTGCCAGTGGCATATCTCATGGATGTCTGCCTTTCAACATTTCTCATTTAGCTGTATTCCAAAACTGAGTAGCAGTATATTCCCTTAAAACAAAGACAGAACTTACCAGAACATCGTTTGATAAAAAGAACATTCTTTTGTACTGCTGAACATCCTGCACTGCTAATAAATTCATAATGAGAATAAAAGGTGTTCAGCACAGTGGGGAAAGGATAGATCCTTGTACTTCTTATAAATATAGATGCATATTTTACAAAGATCATTTATAAGTCAGACCTAATATCTCTTTGCACTTTCTGTAGTAGAATACTGGAGACAATGAAGAGGATGTAATTGGTCTTTGTGCCATACGAGGAACCTCCCACCTACACTTACTCACTGTGAGACTGCTAATAACCAGCATTCCAAGGAAAGCAGCATCTTTATCTGCTTTGGAGTATATTTCTATGTATTAGGGTATTTCAAAAGACATTTCAAAGCCACGCTGCAAGATCTCATTCCAGCACTGACTCTGACTTTTGTGGCAGCAGGAACTGGACTCTAAGACACTGCCCAGTTTGCAGAAGCAGAAAACTTTTTCAAAACCTGCTCTCTGAAACGTATGAATTCAGGTCTTTCTAGTCCCTCATACCACAGCTTGGCAGAGTCACTGGAAAGCAAGAATGCTATGGATCTTCATTATTAGCCTTTTGCCCAAGATTCTTTCCTTAATATTTGATTTTTCTTCCTTCCCATGCTTTTCTTCAGCTTCAGAGGCTCTGCATCAGCTGCTAGAATATGGATGCCCAGGACCCACTGTGGCATTATGAAGTATTGTGCTGAAGCTCTGCAGGCTCACGTGACAGTAATTCCCCCCCATGCACATACAGCGCATGGATCTGTCTTGACATCCACCCTGAAATTTCCCAGAGCTTCCCTTCAAGACCTCAAGGGAGATATCTTTACAGTTCATGTGCCTTTTCACTATTATTTTCAAACAATGTGGTATGTGAAAGTAAATGCCCTGTCCTCACACGAAGGAGATAGGCAGTAAAACCAGAGTGCCACCGTATGAATTAAGAGAAAGGTGAAAACCATTGAGATAACATTGTTAACCACAGAATTTTACAAATATAGTTCTATCTCTAAAAAAATCTCACCTAACACCCAATACCCAGTGTTTTTATCCCAGTAAACAAAATTCACCCATGTAGTTCTTAAAATTTGGTTGTTAATAAAAATGAGATAACATGATACAGCTGAACTACAAATGACAGGACTTGCTCTTTCTATTCTGTCCTACTGAGGGTTTTGCTTGTGGTTTTATATCCCACTTTTATTTTTTAGGTCACTTCAGTTGTTTTGGAAAAGGACTGTATTTTTACTCATTTAAATGTCATATACACGTACTTATTTACCCAGTAAATAATAGGAAGAGTTTCTGATAATTTGGGAAATCCGATAACATGCTGTTTATGAACTCTACTTGAAGTTGAGGAGAGACCAAGAAAAACACCGAAAAGGACAGTTTTCCCACAAGGAGAAAAGTATTTTTTAATCTGTAAAACTCCTGACATTGAAAGATGCTGACTGGAAAGGTCGGAGTGACACTCTGTGTTTGAAGGAGAGGGCCTTACTGAAGAGGTACTTAAAGAGAAGGAACTCACAAATCCTGGCAGAACATATACCCAAATCCTAAAGAATAACTGTAAGCACTTAGGACAGCCACAGAAAATGTCAGGGGAGAGTTGACTGTTCTATCTGGATTTGTCAATTTTTCATGCTAAAGCAAAGAGGATTTGCTCTTAAAATCCCTCTGCATGATGTGTTGACTTCCTTGTCTGTGTTTGTGACTGCATGGCTGAAACTGGTCAATCAGATGAAGGGCAGGAGAAAGAGATGATGAACCTCATTAAATGCCCAGCAGGTTAAAACTGCTCCTGGAAGTTAAGGCAAGGGGGACTGAAAGACCCTCCCTTTAAGCAATGATGTCAGGTAGAATATCTCTGCCAGAGAGGATAGCAAAGGCGGTGCCTGGAGCACAGTAAGTGATCCTGGGGAAGTTTGGAGTCATGTCTGTAGATCCAGACACAATCCAGTGAATGCTGAACTTCAGGAATGTTACCAGAGCTGTGAAACCAACCTCACCTGTAGAGCTGCTTGTTAATGTAGACACAGAACTACTGTCCAGACACAGAACAACACTTTGAAATAGCTGCTTGGTGTCTCCAAAAAGAACTGATTAACTTGAGCAGCTCCACCTTCCTGCAATTACAAATCATTCATGAAATTCAAACCCCACAGAAAAGCATGGATCTGAATGTTCAGAAATACTTGGGAAGTGGACAATTACTTGGCCATTTTCTAGAAATTTTGAATTGTAAATTAATGAAGTGCACTATGAGTCACACAATTATTTCACAATATATAATCGTCAGGCATCCATCCCAATTGTTTAACAAATTTTGTAAATTTCCTAGTGCAAGAAGGAAACAGTAAAAACCCTAATCTAACATCAAAAAGCCATTGCACTTCTCAGTATTACTGCACAGGTGCTCTACCTGCACAGCACTGTTTGTAATTCTCTGGACCAGCCTCCACATTGGGAGGCTGTAGCCAAAAGCTCAGCTGTTCTGGATACTCACAGTCACATCCTACAGTTATAAACTTCACCAAATTCAGCCCCAAAACCTTTTAAACAGAGCTACATTCAGTAGTGCTTGTGCACAGCAGTGCTGGTATGGAGACGTTTGATATTGAAATCTCACATATGCCCTTCGTTCTCAAATAATTAGTGATTGTAATTTTGTCCCAGGCTGTGCACTGTCTACTCAGACACCACACAGAACCCATGGCTGTGCCATCTGCAAATACATTTGAACAAGGAAGTTTTGAGCACCTGCCAGAAAGCAGAATATCAGCAGAAAAATACATTTACTCAAAGAGAATGAAAATTTGCATGGCAGCAAAAATAAACCCAGCGTTGCCATCACCATTACGCTGCTGAAGTGCTATTGTAAATGTGCATTGATTGTTTGCTCACTGACAGCAAACAAGAAACAGGCTGCTTGTGTGGGAGCAGGATACGGTCTCTTCAAAAAGAAAAGGATCTTCTAACATATCGAGTCAAACTGCTAGGAAATGCATCTGTCCATTTTTATGTTTTAAGTGAGAAAAATTAGTGGGTTTGATAATTAAAAAACCCCAAACAAACCAACTAATCAAACAAAAATACCCCGAGAAGGCTTTTCCCTGGAAGTTCTTGAGAAAAACTGTATTGCCCTTAGAGCTTAATTTTTTTAATTACCATCAGTAATTGTTTCCCAGGGTGTAATCACTCACATGTAGCTGGAACAGTACTGACTGGAGAATGTCTCCTATATAGGCTTTATTTATTTTTTCCAGAGAAGGGAGACAGAGGCCTGAAGCCATGATTTTGTCTTCATTCTGTGTGCAACATATCTCAAGGACAGAGCACTGGACTGTAAACAAAAGGGACAGCTGTAAGGTCACGAACATTCCTGGAAGCCTATTATACACAAATACAATGTGGAAAGAATATGGAAATCAGACTGAGCTTTAGCAATATTCATTTTATGCAGAGTTTTACATGTTTCTAAGAACCCAAGCTATTTCAGATTCTATTAGATCTTTTGTGTTGTATCATTTAATGTATTACAAAGCAGCTTTAGCTAACAGCAGAGGTGGGGGAGAAGTACAAATCTCACAGCAGAGCATAAAATAACCTTCTTGAGTCAAAATGTTGTCTTTTTTAGACCAAAAAGTAACCCTGTATAAAAATGGGAGTTTCAGTGCTAACTACACTGTGTGGAGACAACCGAGGAAGTATGAATGGGAAAGAGAGAAGAAATGTTACCTGTGTGTTCTGTAGGTTATTTTAGTCCTACCATCTTCCATTCTGCTTCTAAGCTGATCCTTTTATACTTGTGCTTTAAGTAAATAAATAAATAATAATTTTTTAAAAGGCTCTAATTTTAACAGTCTCGTGACTCCAGGAAAGGGCAGAAATCCTTTGCAGCATATTGGGGTTTTTTTGTTTTTTGGTTTGGTTTTTTTTTCTGCACAGGATAATATTTTCAAGACATGTTTTTCCCTGCATATTGTGCTTACACAGACTTTTTGGTGGTGCTCCAATAGAAAAACGTCTGCATGTGCAGTTCTAAAAAGCTTTTCAGCAATGTAAATGATTAAAGACACAGGGACTCAGAACCATACAAATGCAGTGAAAAGCAAAATCCCTGTTGGCTGCTGTACATGACTGAGTTATGCATTGCTTTCTCCTTATCTTTGTTAAAGTTTGCACAGGAAGATCATTCTCTGTGGTCCCTCTTCTGTGTCAAATGCTCAGCCATATTCCATGTCCAAAGCACTCCGTCCTCATGCAACACTCACTAACTCCTCAAGTTAGTATGGGGACTAAAGTGAAATTAAATGGATACTTGTAAATTCTTCAGCTTTTGGATTATCCCATGTGGCTTTTGGCACTGCAATTGCATGAACAAAATATATAATCCTTGCCCATTATTTTACTGGATACTACGTGCCAAGAATGACACAATGTCAAGTTAAAAAAATGCACAAAATCTCTCACCTGCTCCTAATAACTCCCCCTTCCTACCTAATCCTTTTTTTGCCTGAGAGAAGAGATAGGCCTCACAGTGAGCCTTGAAGGTCAACAATCTTAAATTCCACTGGAGCAGCAAGAGCAGCAAATTCCACAATTAAGAACTAATATAGGAATGTCAGAGTCCCAAGTGATTTCAGTGGTTGTAGTCGAGGTTCAACTCCATGCATGAAAGCCCTGCTTGTTAAAAATCAACACAGCAAATTACCCCTACAAACAAACTGGAGACCAACGCCCCTTACAGACGGCAGTGTCGTATTCTCGAATATTGAGCTAATATTTATTTGTTGCTGCAGCATCAAGTCTGTATGACAAGCATATGCCAAAGTGCCAAGAACCTCCAAAGACAGCACCTCTTCTGTTCTGGTTCCTCCCCAGCTAACAATTGGCATAAGGAATACAATATTGTTTCTGTAAAAGCTGAACAGTGAGAAGTGACCTGCATAGTCTTCGACAGACGGAAAATCACAAGCAGAAAATTCATTTCTCAATGAAATGCATTTCTCACCACTTTTTTCCCTTTGATACCATTATAATAAAATACTTTTTATTCTAAGGAGGTCTCGAATCCGCATATCACAGGCAGAGGCTAAATATTTTATTGGCACTTTCTCCTTTAGCAGCTACTGAATCCAATGCATCTGTCTATTCTACCAGTTCTGCACCACTCCCAGTAAAATGTGATCAGTAGGCAAACGGGAGAGCAAGAGGGAGGAAGCAGCATCCTCAGTGCCAGCAGCTCTCAGCCAGGCAGGTTTGTGTGCCATTAGGAGAAAGAAATACAAAGTGCTCTTTTTGTATGCTCTTGTTTGTATAAAAGCAAAAGCTCCAGGGAGCAACTTAAAATCAAAGGCTGACAGGGCACAGTGAATCTGAACAGTTATTTGCAGTTTTAAGACTGCTGGGGAAGGAAAGGCACACAGGTGCAGAGTGGAAGGAGGAGAGGAAGGAGGAGAGGATGTGGATCCAGAAATAAAGTTGAGCAGTAAAGTATAAATCCACCTCACCCCTTCATCTTGTTCCAGCAGATGCTGGCAAACAGCTAAGTTTAGTTATTTTAGAGTTTTTCTGAACTCTGTTGAGATGCAAACGTGCTTTCAGCATGTCAGAGACATGTGCATTTTCCCCTTTTTTATTTTTTAATTGTTCAAAAACAATTAATGAAACCATCAAAACTGAGCATTTGGAACTCCCTGCTAATATACCAAAGTGCTGAGGCAATCTGAGTGGATCTACTTGCAAAACAGTTCCTGTTTTATTTGCTTTCTGTGTTAAGAGTCCAGTGCCACAGAGGACTTGGCAAGCCTACAGTGTTCAGTGTTTATCATGAGGAACTGGCTTTTTATTTCTTCCCAGGACACAGTGTTGATACAGAGTGAATTCAGTACTAAAACAATGCCTCAGGATGACATTAACAGACACTGCTGTGGCATATGAAATCTTTCAATATTTATTCTGTTCATATTCCCAGCAGTAACAATGCAGTTAATAAATTCACCTGAAGTCTCCACTAGAATTTTTCATTTTCCATTCTAAGCTGTTTTGAGGTGCTCCTGTGCACTTTACAGTAGTTGCTCTCTTTTGTCACAAATATGATTTCTTCTAAAGAGTGGAAGAGTCTGATCCCTGTAGATCCCAGAATTACCGTATCCTACATACTAATCAAAGTTTGTGAATCTACTTAAGATTATAAGATGAAAGTAACCTAAAAATTTAAAGTATAAACACACATATATTTATTTTTAGAAAGAACTGGAACATGTTGGCAGTCTTAGAATTCACACTATTTTCTTGTTGGGTCAATAGAAAAGGATTTTCTCTGCTGGTATTTGAAACAGACTGCTGCTAAATCCTGTGCAAAGTCTGGAATGCGTCATGCCTACATGTGCTTACATTTTTTTATATCACAAAGACAGCTAATTACACAGCATCGCTTATTTATTTATAACTGTACAACTTTAATGCTCTGACACCTATGAGATTCCAAAATCAAGTACAGCTTCCACACAGGTACCTGCTTGTGGATGTAAGTACCTGAACAGCAGGGAACTGGACCATCTTAGCTCCTTTCAAGAGCTCATTCAAAAGCAGTGTGACCTCGCAGCAGGTCCAGGGAGGGGATTCTCCCCTTCTCTTCTGCCCTTGTGAGACCTTGCCTGGAATTCTGCATCCAGCTCTGGGACCTCCAGCATAAGAGAGATGTTGGAGTGAGTCCAGAGGAGGCCACGAAGACACTCCAAGGGCTGGAGCACCTCTGCCGTGGACACAGGCTGAGAGAGCTGGGGGTGTTCAGCCTGGAGAAGAGAAAGTTCCTGGCAGACCTCAGTGCCCTTTCCAGTACCTAAAGTGGCTACAAGAGAGCTGGGAAGAGACTTTGGAGAAGGGCATGGAGTGATAGGGCAAGGGAGAATGTCTTCAAACTGCAAGAAGGTAGGTTTAGATTAGATATTAGAAAGAAATTCATCCCTGTGAGGGTGGTGGGGACCTGGCACAGGATGGCCAGAGAAGATGTGGATACCTCATCCCTGGAAATGTTCAAGGCCAGGTTGGATGGGCCTCTGAGCAATCTGGTCTAGGGGAAGGTATCCCTGTCCATGGCAAAAGGTTTGGAATGAGATGGTCTTTAAGGTCCCTTCCAACCCAAACTGTGATTCTATGATTTCGTGCATGGACTGCGGCAGGTCTTACTTTGCATCATACTCCAGGTTTTGACAAAAATTAAAAGCATAGACTAAAATCCTCTCATGTTTTAACTGTCATATCTCCACTTGCTTCTGTGGAGCAATGCTGACTGCTGAAGAACTGGACACATTTTAAAACTCCTAATGAAAATTCACTTAAGGTTTCAACACTGGGATCATTGAATGCTGCGTCATTGTGTGGGCTGTATGTGAACAAAAGGGTTTTCTTTAATACGTGCTGAAAATGGAAACTATCATTAGCGATGATGTTCTGACTGTGAGGCATTTTTCAGTGACAACTTTTACAGAGAGAAGTGAAGAAATCTGGCCTAACATTGGATTCAGGGATTTTTTTAAGCACAAGTCCCATACAGAAATCCAGTGACTATTACTCAGTGTCCTACTTGCACCTCAAAAAAATATATGCAAGAGAGGTGTTCACCTCATGTTTCCTTAGTGCAATATTTATCCTGAAGAAGCACTAAGGGACTTAAGCACACATATGTGTGGTTATTTGCATTTGTATAACATTTACAGGTAAATGTATGTGGATCACTTCACCCTGACTAAACTAAAATCATTCTTGAAACTGAGCAAAACAAATTAAGTTTCAGAATAAAATTTCACTGGGGTTTTAGGAACTGAGGAATACTACAAATTTAAATTACAACTCGGTAAAAGGTAATTATCCTTGCGGAGATTCTTCTTCTAAAAGCAGTTTCTATCTCAAAAAAAATTTGTCATATTATAGTCTCTAAAATATATGTACTTATAAATTCAAAAGACTGTTTGATAAGAACTTCATGTGCTCTGATTCTTAATTTACATTGTAAATGGATAAAAAAGGATATATTGTGAATTTAAGTCAGGACAAAAAACCATGTAAACATAAAAGGGCAATTTAAAGAACAGACAACTGTCTGAAAAAATTCTGGCAGTTCTTATTAATCATATATAATCATACTTCTTCCATTTGTTTTACATCTCTGTGAATTTGAGTACACTCAATATCCCATTTTTACAGAGCCTTCACATTGCCAAGCAAAAGACAAAATGTTATTAAAAATGGTTCAAAACCACTGCAAGATCAGTGGATTTAACAGCAACGGCAAAACAACTTACAATTAAACTCTTATTAAACTAAGCCTACAAAACTCAGATGCCACTTAGATTTATTGGAAAGATACAGAATAATGCAAAAAAAAGAAGTTCTGTGGTAAAGACATCTGCCTGTTGTGGCAGTTCTTTTCTCTGTTCCTATTTAGACCTTTATTACAGGAGCACAGCAAAATGCCAGCTAATGAGTGAGAGCGCACTTTATTTCCACCAGTTCCCCTATGGCTGGTCCTACTACAGCTGAAATGTGTTTTCCTAGCCAGGATTTGACTTTCACATAAAAATATCAACTCTGCTATAATCTGGTCACATGCTGATCCTGGTCTTTTTTACATCTTCTCTTTAACTAGGTACACAAGCTATTGTCTTAATTGAACAAATAGAACTGTTAACTCTAGGCTGTTGTACTGGTTAACCCGTGATCTAAATACAGGTTTCTTTAGCAAATTTTCTATATCTATCAGCAGGAATGAAATGCGTGCAGACTCCACATGTGACTTTCCACTCACTTTCAATTTAATAAAAATAGAATCCCTAAGTGTTTGAATGTACAGTTCCCACTTTGTTTCTAAATTTGGGACATTACTTTAAATTATTGTTTGAAGCATGTCTCCCTAAAGGAGATCAGAAGGAAAAAGGACAATGTCTAACTGTAAAGTCGTGATTGTGGAGGAGTTTTCTTTTACTCAGTGTTCTGCAAAAAGCTGTTTTGTGGCATTGCAGAATGCCATGATTTGTTGCATCTTACTGCAAGGTGAAAGAAAACCTCATCATCTGATCACCACTGTATCTTTACAAGCCCTGAAGATAAAGTATGGAAAATCTATAACTGCAATGTTTTGTCTGTTGCTGCTGCGCTCTTTATTAATCAATCAATGCCTCTCAACAAAGCTCTTTCAACCTCCTCCCCTAGCAGTTAGACCTATAATCAGCTCGACAAAAACAGTTCAGAGATGCATCCTTTGTGCTTCTATGTAATTTACATACACTAAAAAAATCCCTCAGTGAGCTATTCATAACATGTTATGTAGTATAGAACGCACCACATTATGTGCTATAATCACAGCCATTACTTAAATAGGCTAAAACGGTTTTTTACATTCTGGAGTAAATTTCACTATTAAGAGCAAATGGATTAGATCATTGTTTCCCTATTTCCTCCGTAAGTAAAACACAATTGTTAAATAACTCCCTGACCTTCCTGTGCATGTAAGGTAGGATGAGAGTACTGTTACAGAAATGACTGTTGTAACAATTTGTAAACATTTGCACCTGATGTACAGACACCTTCTGGCCTATTTTTAATAATGAAAGAGAATTTTCTGTATTTTCTGAAACTGAACAACAGTCATCAGTGGAGCAAAAAGCATCCCGTGCTGCATCGATAGGAGCTTCAGCTGCTGCCATTACCATGCCATTTCAGACACTGCTATCCCACAGCACGGATCGATTCACTCGCCTTTGCTTCACCACGGTTCTCAAGGGGCCTGTCTCACCTGAATTTAGCCCAGCCATTTTCACCCCCTACTGTTTTAATAAAAAGTCAGATTTGGAAGAGTTAGCATTGCAGCTAGTGACCGCACACCAGATTTTACTCTGCTTTTTTTGTAGGTGAATAGTCCAGAGGGGAAGGGGGAAGGAGCCTTCATTTCACCAGCTTGTCCACCTTGTGTAGCCCCGGCACAGGGGGGTCAGCAGACCAACAGTGATCAGAGCTCTGGGTCAGCTGCACAGAGGCTTGCAAAGAAAGTCATCTGTTAAGTAGTCAAGGAAAGATTTATTTAGAACGCTTCCGTAGGAGGCCAGTGATGTGGATACAAAGGTGACAAGTCCCAGGTGCTCTACTTGTTTTCAGGGCAGGAGCAAGGCTTACAGTGAGCTGGGTTGCTCTGGAAAAGAGGTAGGTAGAAGCTTGGTTGCAGCTATGTTGTCTGACTCTTACAGAAATGTTGGGAAGCAATAAAGTTTTACTTTTAGTTAAAAACACATATTACACTTCTATAAGCTTTTGTGAAGATGTCAGCACTGTAAGAGATTATTTCTGTCCCACTAAAATCAAACATCTGCCTGTTAGAGAAGATGAGAGTATCAAATACAAAAAGAGGATGTTAAAGCATTACAAGAAATGTGTCTTGTACAAATCAAACCATAATATGCTGTGGTCACAACGTGCACTATGATCTCTACAAACAGTTGCTGATTAGGCATTTTGATAAGAAAAATAAGACACAGGACTTGCCTAAAATTTAGATCACTCCTTGTATAAGTATCTCTACTTTCAACTCCTTGAAATACGTTGTGATGAAATAAAAAACAAAAAAAGCTAGAACAGTACAAAAGTTAAGATCAGAGAGAGTTTCTTCCTCTGTATTTTCATATCCCACCTCCTTTAATAGTATCTGAAAACATGAATTTGGCTGGTTCCTTTGAGAAATTCATGGTGGAACATACTCTTACCTAGAGTCTGAATTCTTAGGAACCATCATTGGCTACAAATGGAATAATACACATCCATTTTGATTTTTCCAGCATGACACTAAGGCCATTAACTATCTGAGTTCAAATCCACACACTCTGTGAACTGATAGTAAAAGCTTGAATCACAAAGCTAAAATCTAATTCTCCAGACACTTAACTTCCCTGCATCACTTATTAGCAGATACAAAGCCAACAAAAAATTTCACCCTCCAATTCCAGTTTCCAAATGCTTTCTATGATCATTTTGATCCTCAGTGATAGAGACAACTGGAGAGCACACCTCACAGAACACTGTCCTAAGAAGAAAATCAGAAAGGGGGCAAACAGGGACAATTTTGGGCTCTCTAAATTATTGCTAAGCTTCCCTTCATTACTGTAAGGTCTTAATCTCGGTTTTGATCTGAACAGGCCAGAATTTTGTGGAAGTCTGAATCCAGTTCTCTATTTTGTAGCTGAGGTCTGTATTTATTGATGCAAATACAACACCTGAGTTTTGATTCAACTTCATCCATATATCCATGTCATCTTCACAACACAGCCTGGGCTGTGTGTGGCAGTAAGGCTGTCCCTGAGGGTGAGCTATATTGGATCTAACATGCTCCATAAAGCTGTATCCAGTAGCATGGCATCAAACACACAACTGGATTAGCAAATCTCGTTGGACAAGTCTGGAAACCACAACAGATGCTGGCAATCACAGAGACAGCACTGGAGTGCAGCCCCACATATTATCCTCACCCTCGGTACTGTTACGTTGAATTCTGACAGGGACTGACCTTTCACAAGATCCTTTGGATAGAAACAGTCAAAAGATCTTCTCTGCCTGCTAGCAAATAAATAGGTCTTAACATGTACAATATTTTAACAAAGATATCTAGCTGTGTCAGTTCTCTATGTCAGCAAAACCCCTCCCACTAAAATAAGGTGGCAGAATGAAAAGAAGATCACCTCTCTCAGTTACATGATTAACAAAACTGAGAGAGCCTTTACAGCAGAATGTGCTGCAGGCCTCGGAAGTCTGCAATCACTCAGAAGTTAGCTGGGAATTTTAGATTAAATTTTTTCTATAATCTTCTTTTGTCCCGTATTGGTACACTTTGCAGTTAATACAGGAATCAGGTTGATTTGACAAAATGTAACTGAATATGGCACCACAAATGTGCCCCTTTGCTGCTTTTATTTACTAACCCATTTGAAATTGTGGTGCCCTTCTGTAGGTGTTTTTATGACATCTACAGCTGGAGAGGGAGCTAACTGACTCGTTAGCTTCTAACAACTGACTAACCTAGTTAGCACTCTCCTTTAGGCTTGATGTTTTTAAGAGTAGCTAACATTCTTCCTTTCCCAGTCTCCTCAAACTCCCTGTTCTTTCTTCAGCCCCTCCCCAACCCTCACCTTTTCTCTTTCTCTCAGGAGCAATTGCTAACAGAATTTATATTCAGCATTTTGTCACGTGGCAGACATCTATTTTTCACTTGTCAGATTGGCCAAAATTAAAGCAAAAGCATGTTAGTTTCTAATCAACTAATGCAGAGTCTCTGAATCAAATCTTCATCAAAAAATGTGTGCAAAAAAATACTTGAAAATTATTGAAGTAAGAATACTCAGGCTTGAATAACAAGGGACAAAATTTCTGCATATCCATTAAGGATTTTGTTTTTAATATAAACCGGAACAAGGCACAGGATGGGCACAGCTAAAAGCACATTGGAAAAATCAATAGCCATATAACAACAGATCCCTTTTTAACCAAATCTGTCTGTAAAAAGAAAACTGAAAGTGACTAATCCTTTATCCTCCAATAAAGAGCTAAAAATTTACATGTACTGCCAGTTTGAATAGGACCTACCATGTTTAATATATTCTGGGTTATATTTTGCCCTGGATGAATCAATTAGAGGCAGCCATCCCCCAAGGTGAAAATATACATTAAGAGGAAAAGACACCAAGCCAAACAACCTTTCATTTATTTGAGTAGTAGTAGTAGTAATAGCAGTAGTGGTGCTTTCCCTTGCTTGCAATGAACGTAGGTGGATTTTACCTCCAGTGAACCATCAGCATGCGATGTAAGAGTTGTAAGAAACCACGTGACACTCCTCCCTTTTTGATAACACGGAGCTCACTTTTCTCTTATTGATTCTTCCACATAAGTGGCCTGTATGGAACATAACATGCTCGTTAGATTATGCTCCACAATGCTTGAGAGAGAGTGAGCCCAGTAAGCAAAAGGTTCCCAGCTGCATAAACAATCATACCCTGCTCACGGCCTGATATAAGAGTGAAACAGCTGTATTAGCCTTGGCAGAAAATTATTTCAGACACAACTGCATGTGATTTATGTAGGGGATCCATGAACTTAAAGCCAGACTTGAATTTCTAGGAGACTCACTTTATCTACTGCTGTGTGAAACCAAGGTAAAGCAGCAGCAGCCTGGGACTGGACTGGTGTAGTAAAGTCATTTAAAAGAAGATTATTATTTTTCCCTTTTTACCAAAGGCATGGAGTGCAGTAACACCTTTTCTCAGTGATGAAGAGATCAGAAGGGGTTTTGATTTCTGAAGATACACAAATCATAAACATAATGATTTCAGTTTTAGTTAGACTGAACAGTGGATGAGTTCTGACAAACTATAGCCCTTTAAGGACCCTGTCCTCTCCATATTTCACCACACCAGTTCCTTGCAGCTCCACCCCTGCCATTCTGCTTTCTGTCCCCACAGCTGTACAGTCATCTCAAAGTGACACAGCACTCTAACTCCAGAAATGGCCAATAAAACCATGAAGCCAAACTTTCTAGCCTGTCTAGCCACCCTCTTCAAGTATATGAAAGCAGGTTTTCAGAGTTGACAGTTTTCCTTGATATTAATAACGTCTCCAGGAGCACAGGGACACAAGTGACTAAATTCTAAGAACTTTTCTTACCTAACAAGGTAACACTTTTCTAAGGAAGAAAAGTAGTGCTATTTACTCTCTTATAAGACTATATACTAAAGCTAAAATGACATAAAGCGGTTTTTAGGTTGTAATTTTAGTAACCTCTGTAAAGACTGTAAAAGCAACAGAGCCAGGGAACTTTTAAAATTTTAAATAAACCATAAAGAGAAGTGTTTTAAAGGTCAAAGATTCTAGCAAAACAAAGGAGTTCAACTTCCAATGCAAATTGCCTAAATGCACAGAACTTGTTTATATGTCTAAACCAAAATTGAGTTATAGTAGTTAACAGGGTGGGGAATTTAAGAAAGGGGGTTTAATCCCTGTATTCCAGGCATGAATTAACCACAAAAAACCACCTCAGAGTGGGTGAAGCATTTGTAAGTATTAGCTGCTCCCAGAGAGAGTACACTGAACTCAGTGGATCAGTAAACCTGTCCCACAAGGCAACTTCTTTGTTCCCTCACACAAAGCACAATTAAGCACATTTTTATGCAGGATTCAGGATCTGGTTCTGGTATTTTAAAAGTGGTAAAATGTGCGTACCATGCTGAATGCCATCCTGAACTCAGGACTCCTGAGAGTCAGGACTCCTGGGTTCTGTTCCCGTGTAAATTCCCAGTTTCCATGTTATCTCAGGCTGGTCACCCAATCTTGCAGTCTTTCAGCCTACCAGCCTGCAGTATGGGCATAATGGCATTTGTCTGTGTGAATAAGATATTTTAAGGCTGAGCATTTGCAGCATGGTTTAAGAGTCTCAGATGCAAAGTATTACATAAATCCAAAGGACTTAACACTTAGGAAGATAAAACATGAAAAATTCTTTTCAGTTATTTTAAACTATTGACAAGAAGAGTTTTTAAAACCCATTTTGTTAAGTTTGAACATATATTTATGAAAAAAAGCTTTTGGGGTAAAGTTTCTAGTTCTTTTTTGATTACCTGTTTTTATCAAGTTTGCTTCATTTGCAGGAACAGGAGAGCAATTGAAATGAAATTGTAAACCAACAAAAGTCAGAATATATTGTAGATGTGTACAAAACCTTCCAGTTTACAACCTGAAAAAGTTTCCATTCAGAAAGGAAGGCAACCTGCCACACACTGCAGAAGCAATCCATTTTGATAAAATGCATGTCTTTGTGAATCATAAGCAGACTTTCCACAAAACTGTCTCTCTTTTTCTCCTGATTCCCTGCAGACGTGTGCAATTTTCACTGCCTGTCAGTTTATCAAAAAGACCAGAGCATCAAATTTCAGCTCTGGATTGTCAGGTCTGATCCCTATTTCCTTTCAAATTCCAAAATACTGACACATTGATTGGAGTTCATAGTGTCAGACAACAGCACTTAAGAGACATTTTTGCTAAAATATAGCTTCTGATCTATCTTTTATGTTGGGTTGGGGGTTTTTTTTGTTCCTTTTGCAGCCTCAAGAGTATTGATCTGGGTCTCATTTATATATGATTTTCACCAAGTAGAAAGCAATTCGCTCAAACAAAACAGTTCTTTTGTATAATCTTTTAAAAGGGGGGCCATCAGAGGGGATTGATCCAGCTTATTTAGTTTCACACTTCCATGAATTGCCTGGATTTTTAAGTTCCCAAATGTAAATAAGAAAGATCTACAGCAAGTGGTCACAGCTACACAGAGTGCTCAGTGTATCACAAAGTTCTGGCATGTTAATAACATGTAAAAGTTGTGAACCCCTAGCAACAAACACTTTTATACACATACACGCTCTCTGAAAACCACCGAATATTATCTGTAAAGCATCTTTAGTAAATACATTATCAGAGCAGATTTTCTCTATCAGATAGTATCTGGGAATAATGTCTCAACACAGTTTATTGATTGTGACACAGAGTCCTCTTTAAAGTATGGATCTCTGAGGTACTCAGAGTCGTCCTGTCTCCTCGACAATCGCCCTTTCTCACTGGAGACTGAGAGACTGTGCTGGACGCTGCCCATACCTGTATTTCTGAGGCAGTAGCAGCATTTGGGGGTAGTGCAGTAGTTCCACAAATTGCATAACAATGGATTTGAAGCACTCTAATTTGCGTGTACGTCGTAATTTAATGTAAATGGTTAATTTGATTCTCCCTCAAGTGTGGAAGTCAGGGAATGCTGCAGTGTTTCTCCAATTACACTAAGCAAGCTCACTTTTTTTCCAAAAAGACACAGTGAGGTGAGGGGGTTGCTTCCTCCCTCCTCACCCCCCCAGTATATTTAGCAATTTGTGCAGACTGTATGTATTTAGTAGTGATGCAGAATGAAAGATTTGTTTCTGCCTTCCCCTCCAGAGAACACACTTTTCCTTTTTTAAATTTTTCATATTTAAAGCAAGAACCTTTCGAGGGTAATTCTTCTATATAACTATACAGGTGTGCTTTTTAAAAGTGTGTGTATATGTATATATGCACATGCACCAATATTTTGATCTAATAATCACCTTTTTCTGGGACGGCCATAGAGGGAGCAGAAAATGAAATATCTGTTCTACCATACTCTCAACTAGGCCTCTCCTTTCACGGACAAAAATTGTCAGGGCTACTGTCAAACTGTGGGCACACGAGGAAGAAAGATGGACACGGTAAACACGGCCTGAACTCACTGGATGGAAACTTGCAGAAGCTTCTCAATAATGTTTGAAAGGACAGGAGAGTGAGAGTAAATGGGAAATTTTACAGTGTTTGAATTGGGATTAGAGATCAAGGAATACGCAATCCTTAGAACTTCCAAAGGTGAAATAAAAGCTAAAATAATAAAAAATAGATCTACTAGATTATTTATGTTGAAGCAAAAATTGACTTATCTAAACTTCTTTGCAAGCTATCTACCCCCTTCAAGAAAGTTGTATGAAAAGTTACATGAATTTTATCACATTCATTCTTAAACCTTTACATATCTGAGCAGTGATATGAGAAGCTTTTGCACCATCCTTATAATTAATTTTCTATTTGTGTTAACTTCAGAGACCTTCAAAAGATGTATGTTATTTAAAAAAAAAATACTAGGGAGACATTCAGGGTGGAGGAGGAGAAAACAATACAACATTCTATCTGTCCTAACTGGTAAAATCCTAAATTTCCAAAAGCAGAATTGCTTTTGTCAAGCACCTGAACGTATAATAGAGAAAGATACTCCATAGGCAGCTCAGACACATCACGCAGCCAAGGGAGAAGATGTATAATTAACCCAAGAGGAGCCTAAGAAGTTGTGCTGGCAACACGCAGAGCTGGTGGGAGCCGGCCCGGCGCGGGGCGCGCTGCAGCGCGAGCACAGATTTCCTTCTGCGGGAACTGACCTACATTCACTGCACGAGCCAGAGCTGCTGCTTGCTGCTCTCACCAAAGGGGATGTCTGCTTTAAGGCTTCCAGATAACACTGGTTATATCCAGAAGAGCCATGGACAGAACAATGAAACCATGGAAAGTTAATGTCTAATTAGAGGGATACATTAAACATTTCTTGTTAATACACTGTATTTGTTTATTGTGTATTCATTATAACACATGCATACAGGGCTACATATACTAGCTAAAAGAGCTGGTTTTCATTTTGAGGCATGAAGGAACTTGTAAAACCTACAATGGGTAGAAGAAATCCTTTTTTTTTTTTGCTATGCTCTTTGTTTTAAAGGATCTAAAATACTTTGCTTCTATTTGAATATGGAATAGGAGGATAAACAGATGAGGGACAATACAGAATATGTGCTGTAATGTTCTCCCTTTATTACAGAACCCTGTCTTTATGCACATAAACGAGCACTTTCCCAAAAAGGTAAGAATGCGTTTCGCTAAATGAAAGATTGGTTATGAAGTTTTCAACATTATTACGTTTGATCCATTAGCACCTGAAGGCCCAGCCAAGATCAGTGTATAAGTCTTGTTGACAAATCATTTACAATTTAGTTAATTAATACCAAAAGAAAACCAAGGCACAGAGAAGTTGAGTGACTTGCTAAGGGTCATAAAGTAGTTCAACAGCAGAGGCAATAAAAGAGCCCTGGTTGACTTTCAGCCTATTTCCCTTCCCACTGTGCCTTTCACCCTGCAACACACAAGGTCCAATTTTCTCCATGTGTGACTCTGTCAGATAAAAGTATAAACTCATAAAAACAACTTGGAATTCTTTCTACTGGAATTAACTGGCACTGGTGTTTAATTTTTGAGAGGATTCCATCATTTATCTTTCATAGAATGAAAAGGAATTCCTTGTTACTCAACCCACAAAACAAAACCAAAACCAAATTAAAACCAAAAACCCATACCAAACATTTCCAAAGCCTTTTAAAAAGAAGTGGACCAGAAGGCTACCCTTCGCAGTTTCTTAATTCTTCATGTCAGTTCTTCTACAGTCACAAACTCATTACTGCTAAGTTTTGAGACAAGCAGGTATGGGGAAGCTATGAAAACTCTCAGATTACGAATGCCCTCAAACGCAGAAGAATGTTCTGTCAGCATGGATGCATGTACGTGGGTTGGGATGTGAGATCTTTGCAAAGGCATAAAGCAACTGAGTGTGAGCTGGTCAAGAAGTCAGATACTTTTATTTTTAGGGAGATGAATCAACATATGACTCAAATATTGTGCAGAAACAAAAACCACTAAGTAAAACATGCCCCGAACTCCCCTGGAATCACCATGGTGAGACAGAGCTCTTCCTTGCTTCATCAGCTGTCATGAATTGCTGTTTATGTGCAGACCTTCTATGCCATCTACAAAGCACTTACACAGCGAAGTGTTGAACTCGGTCTCCACTGGCAGACCCCCTTTTCTTCTCTGTCTTTCCTCCAGTGCAGAGACAATTTTTCAGTTCTGTTTCTAGTCAGGTCATGGTAAGGCTGACCCAGCTTCAATCAGATCAGGATTTTGCCTATACAACTCTAAGCGGTGCGAGACCAAATCCACCTGTAACACAGGTTTCTGTGCAAAGCAAGCCGTGCTCAGAGCAGAGCAGGCAGCAGCGCTGTCAGCTGCCCATGGCACCCAGCGATCAGCTGGCAGCGATGCCTCGCTGGAACGGCCAGCGAGCTGGGGAAGCGGGCACGGCGCCACACCAACAGATGGGCAGGGGTCTTAGGCAGCCAAGAGCCCGTGTATGTGTGTCAAGTGAGGGTACTTAGGGCAGGATTCCCATGGCTATCCAGTCTAAGCGTGCACTTTGACAAAGGAACGCGCCATGGCTAATCCAGCTCAGGGCTGGATTAAGCGGGAAGGAAAAAGAACAGCTTCCATCACCACTTGGGACTCAGGATGGCCGGGTGGCTGGAACAGAGAAAAGCCTAGTGCTGCATTTTCTTTTGTCTTTTGACGCAACGCTCGCATGGAAAACTACGTTCTGACCGGATATGATATGAAAACCAGGAGCTACTGTCTTCAGCTGAGAGCTTTACTTCCTCTTTTTAATATACATACATATAAGGAATATTCCTCTTGCCAACCCCCCATATTCATCTGAGCAAGTATCTGAAGTGCCAGTAGTCATTTCTCTTTTTCTGCCGTACTTTGGTTATGCAATATTAGGAATAACTGCTATGCAAAACATACTCCACGTGTTCTACTTACGTTCCACTTACTAGGTTTTTCCAGTCCCTGCACAGAATTAATGTGAGGTATTGCAAGGCAGAGGTGTGGAGCAAAATCTCCACTGATGTCAAAACCTAAATTGAAGTGAATATTTTGGGTCCAACTCTACCCTATTTTAAGCTCAAAGTAAATCACAAAACAACCAATAGGATCACAGAGGGGTAAGTGAGGGCTGGATCTGTAGCTTTAGTAACTACAGTACAGAAGTGATTAACTACATTTAAGTTGAAGTTAATGCATGCATAAGCCTACTGAAAAGAATACTGTAAACAACCAAATATTCCATAATCAGGACTAGTTATACTTAAATGACAACATTTAGTACTTCTAGGTCATGCAGGATCACGGACTTTAAATAATTTCCATTACAATTGTAAGAGGCAAGAGGTATTATCACCATAGTACATATAAAGAACTGACACCACAAGCAGCTTTAAGGAGTTGCTTATTTTGGATGAAACAAGTGGCAATGGTTATGGATTTACAAGGACGTTTCTGGTTCCTAATTTTGTGGCCAAACCACTAGATCTTAGCTAAGGTTTTAGGGCCAGAAGAAATAATTTTTGCTAGTATTGCTAGAATTGCAGCTAATATAATATCTGCTGTAAAGAAAAAGCAGTCATTCTGAAAGTTTAAAACCAGGATTTGATTCACAATGGCATTTACAGGGTTTGGAATAAGGAGGTTTGAATAAGAAAGTTTGGAAGCTGCACAGAGGAATAGGAAGCAGAACAGAAGGGGACTGCACATCATTTGCAGACCTTTGCAGTCCTTTGGGCTCATGGAACACATAGAGCCTTACAATTAAGGCCATTGTGAATAGGTTTGAGCTTGAATGCAAGTATTTAAAATACCTTAAATATTGATTATCTTCATAAGACAAAGTTATGTTTTTTATTATTCTGTTCTATAAGGGATTCGAAAAAAATCATATTCATGTTCTCACCAGTATGTAAATCACCACATCTGTCTGAAGAGTTCCCAAGATTTTTCTGAATTTAGTTGCATGCTCTTAAAAAAGCAGCATACATTTCATGAATAAATTATGTTCTACTATATCATATGATTACAAAAAATCATTGTAAATTTGACATGCTAACCTTTCACTTACATCTCCTTCAGTCAGAAAAAATGAGAAGAAAGAAGCCTGGTTTTAATGAAAAAGGTGCAGTGTAGGAATCTTCAGTTCTATTTAGAAACTCAATCAGGCTGTATTTGAGCTACAATCTTTTTTGTGAATAATACTGATAGTTCAGTACAGCTACAGCAGGACTTCTGTACCTTGGCTCTCATGTTGCAATATTCACATCATGGTGATTAGTTACAATTTTCAATGGTGTACCAAGGGAATATTTTCTATTTTTATCACATCTGAATTTTTTTCATCAGTGCCAGTCATTCTGCAGAACCAGGCAAAATATCATGCAGGAGAAGCAATAGAATGCCACCATTTAACACAAGGACAACCCCATCCTCTTTAAACATGGATTGATGAGCTGGGGAATACAGAATGCTTTTGGATTTGCCAGTCTGTAAGTGGTTCTGCGAAGACAACATAACAACATAAGCTTTGTGAAGCTCCCAAAAATGAGAAAAGCATGTTGTGCTGTATCTCATTTCTATGTAAAATTAATGAAAATAAAGCAATGTACTTCCCATGCATAATGAATAACCATGCCAAACTGTATCAACTTTTTCAGACTTTCCCTCTAGAGGGCTTTTAAATGAGGTCAACAGCAAACGTATCTTTACATTTGATCTGAGTGGGAGCAGCGCACAGTAACAGAGCTTGGCCATGCAAAGTGCAGTAACAAGCTCTTCTCAGTTCTGGCGATGAAAAATAGAATACTAAACACTACCCTTGTATTTGTACCAGATATGGATTTCACAGATCCAGCTATGGAGAGAAGACAGGACTGTGAGTAGAGATACACAGCCCCCATTAACAATGCTGAAAAGATCAATGCTAGCTAAGCACAAGAATGACAACCCCATATGTCAGATTCAGTAGGACCAACAGCAAGTGCCTCCTGAGGGGGAATATTATTCCTTAGAGGAGTTTCACAGAATCAGGCAAAATGCTCACGTTCTACCTCAGAAACTGATAATTATCATCCTATCTGAACAGAAAGCAGCACCAGTATGGCAACAATAAGGAAGGCAGCACTAATTAAGTAAAACTACCACAACAGCTCATGTTCAGTTTTCCTGGTTGGAAGCTGGGTTGGAAGCTGACCAGATCAGCACAGCTCAATTCAATATTGTACATTTTTACCATGCAAAGACACTGTTTCTTGTCTATGACAGACCACACTCTGGAAGTACAATAATATACAGCAAATGTGTTGCATAACTCAGACTCATCCGTTCTGTGCTTAAAATAAATCAACTACTGTTTTATTACTTTTATAAATGTGCTTTTATTATAGAAGAGAAAAATTCCATTAAAGAAATTATTGGTAGCATTCTGGAGATCTCTCTCAGCCCTGGCATCTCCTGCCTGATTTCTCACTAACTCTGTTAATCCCTCTTTATGCCCAGCAGCCTCACATTGGTATGTCCCAGGGAAGTGACAGATGTCAGAGTATCGGGGATCCTTCCCAGACACTCGTAGAACCTGTCTCCTCTGCACTGCCTTTCACAGGCTGGCCTGGCTCTTTCACCACCTCCTTTAGGACTTACTGTGGCACCTTTGCTCCTGAGAGGACACGGACAAAGCAGTGACCCAGCAGCTGCAGGCTTGCTGTGCACGGGTAAGCTTAGAGCACATTGCAATTCCCATCCCCAAGGCAAGATCAAATGGGAGCAGGCAAGCCTGGAGTCCCTAGGCCGAGCAGCTCCCTCTCCTGGAAGGATGCTCTCCTCGGCCAAGGAATAAGATCTGACACGGCCACTTGGGAGAGGGCAATTTGTGTCTAAGAAGTTGTACATAAGATTCTGTTGCAGATGTTTTATTAACAGAACTAACCTAATTAAGAACCAGCCTTCTACACCAGTGAGGCTAGAATTTGAAGATAACATCCTTACCTAAAATTTTCAATATTAAGAGTCTATTTTTTATTTGGGTTTGGTTTTTTTTTACTAATTGTAATACTATTATTTTAATTATCATTAAATATATTTTCATAAAAACTTACAATATCAAATTTCCACTGAAACCATACTGTGCTAGACACTGTAAAATATATTACAAGTCTCTTGTCCTGAAAGTCTTGTAATCTGTACACACTGTTTCATTTTGTTTCTTAGATGGAGGACATAATCACTGACAGAGTGGTCTCATAGGCAGTCTCACAGAAAATGTCAAGAATCAAATCCACATCTCCAAAGTGTTACTCTAATATTTTAAAAGCAAGGCAATTACTTTTATAGATACATTAAAGCTTTTTTATTATTGTTATTATTTGAAATAATTCCCTTTTCAAAATCTTCTCTGCCTCTAAAACTTTCTAACTCTGGAGTGGCGATGCTTTTATTTAACTGGCAGTTATCCACGATTTTTCATTAACCAGTACATTTTGTGAAGTTCAAAGCAAAAAGGCTACACTTCCTTAAATTCATTCTTTCTTTTTGTCTTCTAGGCAGAGGCACAGAAGTTAGAGTGTCGGAGTGTTTCTCTGCAGCCCCTTTTGCACCACTCACAGGACAAATCAAAACAGGCATCAGGATTACAGAGCTGCGCCACCAAAACTTTAAAGACATCTTGATTACAAACACAGATATTGTTGTTTGCTTCTCAACAGAAGCACCCACAAACCATAAATCACTTCACAGTTACTTCTTACCAAAGATTAATCTCCACTTAAAATGGTAATAAAAAGAAAGAGGCACCATTCTCCCCCTGAAATGCTGAACCCTGGAATGGGAGCCTCACAGATCTTGTCAAACTTCATTTTTTCGCATTTGCTCACATAATTTAAGACTTGTTGGGGAAAAACTGCTTACTATGTCTGAAATACAGGGACTTCTTAAAATTATGAGAAAAACCTAGTAAGAACAAACATAAAAGAAAGCTTCTTCCTTTATCCCAGCTCTTGTCACACTGCATCTATTCAGCCAGACAATTCACAGCCATGATGGTGGGAATACAACATTTTCATGTTGATCTTCAAAGTGATTATTCAAAATGGGTGTTTCAACTTCCACCTTATCATTGAATCGAGAATTTGGAATGTATTTAAGTTGTTTCTGGTATACAACTTGTTAAATACATGTATTTATGTGGTAAATTCTAATATACTCAGGCCTGCCATTAAAAGCAAACAGAATCCACAGAACAATTACAGCTCAGGAATGTGAACTGCAAAGCCATACCTGCCCTGTCCTGATATTCTTGTCATCTATATGTCAGCATTTCTCCTCAGGATGAGTCAATGTAGCTGATTTTGACATTCTCTTTATACATGTTATTTCAAACAAAAGTTAGTAAGTAATGATACTTTAGTTGCACTAAACTGGCAGAAAGGGATTTGGAAGAAAAAAGACATCCTAAAGTTCCTGGAGAAGGAGCTGCAACAATGCAAATTGTTCACAATCTCAGCAGTCTGGATGGAATTTAGGGAATTTGGGTTAAGCCCCCAAAGTGTGCAGAACCTACTGGGAAGGTGGAGTGGCTAGGCTAAGTGATCACTAATTTGGGCTCTCTAAGGTAATTTACATTATAGTAATTAAAGTTTAGATTCCCTTGCTGTTCTATTTACGAACTCCATTAACCTATGACCTTTCTCTGAAGTTTACACCCAACTGTTTTCATTTTTTTCCTGAGCAAAAGAAAGGCAGTTCCTATGGAAGTTATTTCTCATAATAATTAATTGTATTTAGAGCCCAAGAGGTAGATATACACTTTAAGACAATCCAGCTGCAATGTTGTGCTGTGTAATTATGCTACAGATCCATCTTTTTGATCCTTCAGCTGAACCATTGCTAATATTCTTGGTTTTGTTTGTGTTGATTTGGCCTTAAGTACTGATGCCTGGATGTGGCTACCTAAAAACAGAGGCTAGACAAAAAAAGGAGAATGAAAGTGGGTATTTATTTGAAGGGCCTTCAAAGGTACACCCTGGGCAGTCAAAAGGCTACACCCAAGATGGACCCCGGGTCACGGGTTCTTCACACTTTTATAAGTTTGATCCATTTTCATGTCAGGGTTAATTCTCCAATTATAACCTCAGTTCATGATGTAATTACCCCAAGTTTGCCCCTCCTCTTCAGAGGCTTTTAGTTTACACATTTTAGGGCCTGGGACAACAACGTGCCCTTGAAGCGCAAACCTAGAGAGGCTTTGTTATGTCTAACCAGCGAGAGAGAGCAGAAGTTAACAGGCCACACAAAACTTCAGAGTTACACACTAGGCAGTACAGGATTTGAAAAATACAAAAGTTAAAACCTAAGGCATCAGTACAGCCTGCCATATGTTTTTCATTTAGTTGAATTTAAAATGATGGGTAAAATTCAGCTGCAAATTACAGACATGTAAACAAAGAACATGCTTTGGCCCTACATTCTTATTTTCCTGTTATTAACTCAATTTTAATGACATTTTAATAAGCAAGTGCAATAACTTTTATGCTATGTGTAGACACACTATATGGCAAGAATTTAAAAAAAAAAAAAAAAAAAAGAAAGGCTTCTGTGGGCTGAAACAAACTGAAA
>VXBT01011306.1:1809-29003 GCA_013400235.1 Oriolus oriolus
ATATCTATGTGTATATATATACATATATATATATAAAACATATACACACAGTGCACATACTACACAGACGTTATGTGTTTTATATCTATAAATATGTATGCATGTGCATAAGGTCTTTTTGTAAATATTTTACCCTCTACCATGTAACTCAGTCCTCATGTGACAATGAAAACAATTGTGTCTTTGTACAACCATTGTCAAAATCTAGCTGTGTACACCAAATCTGCAATTATCATCCAAGAAGCAATACTATGTTACATAAGGCAATGTATAAAATGTTTGGTCTGCACTGCATTTGGACAATTTGATGATTGTATGCTGAGTGGTCTTCCATTAGAAATACAATGAGAAAAACCTAGACAAATTTTTCTTCATTTCCTCAGTAATGCTTGCATTACTCATAGCTTTAACAACTGGACCTAAGTCTGTTTGCCTCATTGGAGTTTACAATCATTATGCCTCCATGCTGACATTTTGCATTCCCCCTATTTTGAAAACAGCTTCCTGAACTGTGGTTCCTTTGTCCTGGTTTCAGCGGGGGGGGTGGAACTCAGTACAATGGCATGGCCAGGTTATTACTCTATACCATGCACATTAATGATAGGGCTCATGGTTTCAGGAAGAAAAGGCAAGTGCATCCAGAGAAGTCTATAATTTTCCTTCCTTTCTCAAGTGGAAAGCTGTCAGGATCAGCCTTTGCAGACCCTGTCCCCTGACACGATTTCTGGTCCCCTTCCTGTTCCTTCAAGCTGCGCTTGCAAGACGTAGTGCTGAAGGCAAGAGGCTACGAGCCTGAGATGCTGCTCGGAGAAAAGAAGTGACAAGCCTGAGCCCATTGGAGTGCATGCCCCACTTTAAGATAACGAAAAACACTGGTGGTGTGTCTGAGCCCAATGGAGTGTGTGCCCCACAGCCAGTGGAGTTGAAGCACCTGAAAGGGAAAAGAAGTGGAGGACCAGGAAAAGCTGTGAGAAGTGAAATAGGGGCAGACCAAGTCACAAGGGGGTGAGCTGAGCCAAACACTGAGAACCACAACTGAGCACAGCTGTTCAGAAAAGTGGGCAGCACAATGTGGATGATGGAGTTTTTGGGGGTTTGTCCATCATTGTTTTGCATTATGCATCCCCAGCTCAGGGATGGGAATCACTAGCCACAGGAGCCCCCTTTGCCCCCATCTTGCCTTTGTTCTAGCAGCCATGCAGCATGGACTGCAAGAAGAGCCTCCATCTAATCTTGGTCCGGGGAAACCACATGGAGCTGGTAGCTCAGGAATGGTTGCCATCTTGTCTTTGTCCCAGCAGCCATTCAGAACTAAGTGAAGGTGATGAACACCTTTTTTGTGGTTAAAGCACCTTGTCTGTTCGTATACTTTTGTTACAGTATTGCTGCTGTAACTGAATTTCTTATTCCACTGTTTTTTGCATTCATTAAATTGTTATCACAGCCCATAGTCTCTGCCTTTGTCCCTCTCTTACTGGAAGGAGAGGGGGAAGGGGAGTGGTGGGACTTTAATTTCCAGCTGGTGTTAAACCACCACAGCTTCTTTCAATCTAGGCAGCTGAGGACTAACTTACCAATTCTGTCTAAATCAGATCTAGTTTCCTCCACAACTGTCTACATAGCTGGTGTGAGAAGATTCGGAAAACCAAGTACCACAAGAGCATTGTTAGAATGTCTTTTTTGTTGTATAGGCAGAAAATTCACGTTATGCCAAATAAATTTGCAATGGTCTCTGTCTCTGTTTCAATGGAACTTAGATTCCGAAAGAAGCAGGCTTGGGAAGAGCTAAACAGAAATCATTTTGGAACAGATTAAAACAGTTTATCACAGGCAGCACAGCAGAATTCTATATTCTATAAATAGAGAAGTATTGTCTTTTATGATACAAACTCAAATTACGTGTCTGGGCCAGAAAACCACCATGAGTTTCCTACCTACCTTCCCCATCAGATACTGTTACCATCTCCCTAAGACTGCTCTCCTTGATATATGGCAAGTATAAGTCCTGTGTCCTGTCATCTACCTAAAAATGTATGTGACCTATATATCAATAAGGTTCAATGCTACTATAAGTAAAAGACTACACTTACAGTAGAGGTCTTTTGGATTTCATGCTTATAAGATTTAATCTAATAAATATTGTAATGTGAAACATTTTAAATCCTAAATTCTTGCCAATACCTTCCATATTCTACATAGTTTACATGGATAGAGAATCTAAAAATATATAAAAATATATGAGTCAGTATGTGATTTTTAATGCCAAAATACACTGGAAGCTCAGAGGTGGCCTATAAAACTTAGTGATGTAAGTTAGCACTTACTTGAAAGGAGGGGCTTTAGTGGAACTGCTTGCGTCAGTAGGTGCTTATCAGCATGAGCTAGGCCTCCACAATCTGGCATTTTAAAGAAAATTGCTTCTCTGAGTTTCAGGTGGCACATTATGCAACCCTCTACTGCAGCACCTGCAGTGCATGATATAGAACAACATATGCTTGTCTTATGGCACCATTTATTTAGAAATAGCACACCACACATCTCATGCTAAAAAGAAGAACAAAATAAATCAACACATTTGTTTTCAGAACAACCAACTGTTTTAGCCCGTGATTTTTTTTGAGTTTTTTTGGTTTAGCGTGTTTGGTTTTTTCTGGGGGGGAAAGGGGTGGCCAGTTAGGGAATAGAATATGCTCCTTAAACATATTTTAGTACATTTGCTACAAAACAATGCTTTAATCAAATCAAAAAAAGCATTTGGGAAAAAAATAAGATTCTCTGTAAATTTTCAACACATAATTAATGGGTATAAAAGCAGAACTATATGCTTCCCTAGGTGTTAACACCAAAATTAGCAGCAGAAAATACTCTGTGCCTCTGCTTGAAGTGCTGCTTGTGACTATCTTCTTTTTCTGAAATTAATTGGTGATGAAATTCAATCCATTCTGTTTTGTGATCTCAATGGTGTCCTGTAATAAACATCAGTATACAGACTCTTTAGAACTACTAGGCATATTGCCAGCATGAAATTCAAGGAAGGATAAAAACAATATGTATGTGAATTATTTAAAGTCAGAGGGAGAGAGGACAAAAGTTCTTGTTATCCCTGTCTATGACCCAAATCCCAAGCAATGTAAAGGCCAACTGAGTTGGCAGTAGGTGGACCTAAACATATAATTAAATATCCTAATACTGACATGTCTTTGGCATAAGTGGAAACTGCAAAGAAAAGAGAAGTGTGTCTGTACTAGGGAAACTGGTGACATACACTTCCTGATTTTTCTCCTGGACATAAGCCATAAGCTTCATATGTGCAACGAGCTGAAGCAAGGTAGTGTTACCATGCAATTCAATAATCAATAGAACAATTTCATCAACTCTTACCTGGAAATACTATAAGGAGCAGATTAAGTAGGAAGCAGGAACTTTTGTTGGCAGAAATGTGGTCCAGCTAATTATTACAGGGTGAGAGCAAAAGGAACAATATAAGGGCTGGACATGAAGATCTGTAGGGTCAATTAATATTGATTGATTTCCCACTTTTTATTTTCCTGAGAGCCAGAGTTCAGGTGACAAGGCCGAAAAGTTAGTTTTCCAGACCACAGCCATGGCATCTCAATTTAGATTTACTTTAAGAAAAAATTGTTGTGCTTTGCACGAGTAGACTACGAAAGATCAGAAAAGAAAAAAAGGACTGGAACCCTTGAGTTGTTGATAAACAGTAGCTCTAATACAAAACAGGAAAATAGTAAAAAAGGTAAAAAGCCAAAAAAAGTGCAAAGCTGGAAGGCAGAAACACAGACAAGTAAGGATAGAGCTTGCTATGTCATCAAGAGGTCATAACTTCTCCAGCTGTCTTGTAAATTTCTGGCCAGCAGGTCATGCCACTAAGTTCCTGCATGAGGAACTGTAAGCTTTCTAAGGCTATATTCAATGCTACAAGGCCTTGCTAGCATGAAAAAGCTCAAAGTAATCCTAAGTACACACTGGCTTCAGAGTTTCTACACATCATAAAAGATATCCAAACACAATTGTTAACTAGAGAAAATGTTGACCCTACAACCAAACAAGAGTAGCACCAAGAATTATTCAATTCTTGTAGTGTAATATCTAATGCATGTAAAAAATTGCAAGCAGCATTCGGTTAAGTGTTGCCTTGAGGTGAAGAGTGGACCTGAATATTTTCCTCCACGGTTATTGCCTGGAAATAAGTAGTCTATATATTCTATCATGTCATGGTCTGACACTTAGCAGTGCTAGTATTTTCAGGCAATAAGGCCATCCTACTATTCTTTGTGTACCTTGTTCTGCAGTGTCAGAGTGCCTCCTCTATATAGTACACCCATCTAAGGTAATATTCTTGCATATGCATGGAATTACAAAACTTATTGTGCTTTGTGACAATTTTTCCTCCATTTCTGCTATATACTTTACAATTTTCATGAATGATAGATCTTAGAAGTTTCAAATACATTACTTTTTTCCTCTCCTTGATAACTTTCACAATTATTTATAACATTACATTATATGCTTGTTAATGACCTTCTCCTAGCAAAGATGTTAAGACAGCTGCATTATCTAAGAAATTTTCTTGTTTCCTAGCATATAAGAGAGGAAATGACCACACAAATGGTGTTAGTAAATGTTTTAAAAGTATATTTTAAAAATGACTAGGTTCTCATGAAGATGAAAGATTTCCTAATTTTAATATACACACTCGGCTGTGGTCAGATTCTCAGAGAGAAAAACATGAAAAGAATTCCTTAATTAAAAAAAAAAAAGAAAAAAGAAAAAAGAAAAAAGAGCAAAGTATGTAGACGGCATTAAGCACACTCCTCAAATATGCAAAATAATGCTTTGTTTTTTACAGACTCTTCAGACCTTAGAGTCTATAGAGCTTTAACAAAAGTAAAACTGTGTTTTATCTTTTTCAGAATGCTCTTAATGAGGAATCAGTTTTTACCTAGAAACTTGCTTATAAAATTTCTTTTTCTACTAAAACCAGATTAATTTGTAAACAGCAGAATCTAAGAGCCGGTTCTTCCATGCTAATATCAGTTCACAAGATGGGTTTGGATTCTGACAGTGTTTACATAATTCCAAATATCAGGCCTCCTACAGTCAAAAATAAGTAAAATAAATGTCTTGCCCAAGTACGGACTGTACTGATCAGTAATCCAGTGCCTGAAACTGTGTTCAGAAACACTTTTCCTTTGGTTCACACAGAAAAGGCAGCTATCTTGAAGAATGAGATAGAAAACTTTAGTTACAGGAAGTCCTTTACCACTAATGAGTCCCAGCCCATAGATCAAAAGTGTAGAATATTCTAGTTAAGAAGATATTTTAAATTTAAATTTCGTGATATTTTAAATCTGGCGTTTAGAACAGGTATTTTAAAAAGCTAAGATATACTGGAATATTTAAAGGATCAGCAGCTTTCTATAAAATAAGAGAAAAATAATCAATCTTACATGAAACTTATTTCTCATATATTGTCTCACAATTATTTGACATTTCATGTATAATATTGTATGAAATATAATATGAATAAATAAATTGATGTAATCTCTTGCATATCTAAGGAAGCAGGCATGAAAATGCTCTGATACAGAGCATTTTTCCAGACTTAATGGATCATAGTATAAATAAGAAAGAGGTGATAGGTATATCAAGTTAATGTTTCACTTTAGGGAACCCTGAAAGCAATGCCAATATGTCAGAAAATGAGAAAAATAGATGGCAAATAATTGAGAAGGGTGTTTTGAACTTTCGGAATACAGATTCCTGCCAAATAAATATTCCTGCTTTAATAGAGAGCATTTTCTTCCTATTTTGTTTCAATACCACAGGCAGGATGAAGATCAAGGATTTAGAAAACAAATCAGATTTGGAGTTTAGAAACGAACCAGGGATAATGCAAATTTGATGCTGAGTTCTTTTGAGTTTTACCTCCAAAGAGATGGAATTTCCTATCAAAACCCATTTACGCTACATTTTTAGCAGTTTGGGGAACTTCTGAGGAAAATGTCAAGACTACAAAGCTCACCATTTTTAGTGAATATGCTTTCTGGTCACTAAAGATGGGAGCTGTTACCAGTGCTGAAGATCTTTGATCTCTCTAAGCATGGTATCACATCTCAGTCTTTTTGTTCTTTTGAACTGTCTAAGCTAACAATTTATCACACATTTCATCAGTGTTATGAATAATGCTTTCCTATCATGTATTCAAGTATTTAATTGTCTTTAATTAAAAGGGATCTTCATTTTTCATATTCAGAACTTTCATGAGTCTTGACAGCAATGGTCAAAATATCTGGCATCATTAATTCTGTAGGGCTCCCTGTAGCATTAGCACAGAATTCAGATATTCTAGGTACAGAGCAAAGAGGCAGGGCCACACTTGGTGTAGCAGCCAAGACTATATTTTGATGCACTGCTGTTTAAGTGCTGGAACAGTTCAATAACACCTAATGATGTGGTCAGTCCGAATTGCTATCCCCTGTAGTACACTGACAAATAACATCAGTCTTTACAGTGATGTCTTGTACTAGTTGTTTATACCTGTTTTTAAAGTTTCACAAAATGAACAAATAGGTATAGATTCTTATCTGAATCTGACACATGAAGTTCTCTTTTAATGCTAACTGTGTGCAGCCTGCCACCAGGTGATGGATTAGCTGAGGTTCAGAAGCAGTATACCATATCAAAGTTCCCTGCGTGGTGTAGTGTGAGATGACCTCTTGAAAAGTTTAAAGTATGCGGTAGTGAATAGCAAATTCCGGTCTCTCTTCTCTCCTGTCCTTCAAGTTTAAGAAGACCCTGAAAGAAACAGGCAGTGAACCATATGTGCAAAACTTACACAGTAATTGGAAAAAAAAAATACACTGTTTTTGCAATTTTATACCCTTCTAAAGATCCTCAGCATTTCCCAAAAGAGCAAATGGATCATAGTATAAATAAGAAACAAATGACAGGCATATCAAGTTAACTTTTCATTTGTAAGTAGCCCTGAAAGTAATGCCAATATGTCAGAAAAGGAGAAAAATAGATGGAAAATATTGAGGAGTGTGTTTTGAGCTCTCAAAGGCAGGTTCCTGCCAAATAGCACTCTAGTATAAATGGGAATGGAGAGCAAAGAAGCTGTTAATGCTTTGCTACTCTTCCATTGACTTTTGTCTGAATTGGTGACTGCCAAGATTAGCCTCTGGAAATTAAGAAAATCTTCACAATTAAAAAATTTCTTAGCATTATTGTCCTCTTTCGCTGAACCTTTCAAGTTTAATTATTTTTTTTTCCATGCCATACTACTCTATTTTATTATATTTGAATCTTCCTGGGCTGCTCACCACAAATGGAGGAGACCAGGCTATGTACTATATTTCATTTGTAATCTGCAGCATGGTAGGATTTACTTCTTAGGATCTGACAATATTACCACATCCTTCTGCAGCTTGTTTCGTATTTGAGATGCCGTTTGCTTGGCTAAAAGCAACTCTGAATAGCTAGTGCCTCAAAAGAAAAAAGGTATATCTTTCTTGCCTGAAACTAAGTTTTCCTCGAATATATTCTTCTCATATTTGTGGGTTGTTTTCTTCCTTTTTTTTCCCTCTCCTGCGGTAAAAAAAAAAAAAGGAAACCAGAATTCTGTGATGTCCTAAATGAAGATCAAAAGAACACAAAAAAATCAAACAAGCTGAACCCCCAACCATTTGTCTCCTTTCTTTCAGTCCCTAGGAAAGAACAATATAGATTCTTAATAAAGCTTGTGCCTCCAGAACTGCAGAATGGCAAAACACGATTACATTATTACAATGACCTCTTTATTTCTTGCCTGTCAACTGGAGCACATGAATTTTGAAAAAATAAACCAAAAATGCTTTTCCCTTGCATTTTTTTCCCAGAAGCTAATAATCCATGCTACATGAGCATCACCAATTCCCTTATACTTATTTGATAGTATTTTTTGTCTGCCCTCTGTTTAATGCTAGAACTCTTATGGAATGTATTATAGGACACATATTTTTCTTCCACAACAGAAATATCACTAACCTACATATCCTTTGTGGTGTCTAAGTACTTGCTTTATGCTTCTGTGTGCTCCTCAGCTGTCAGCTAGATTCATAGCTCTTGATAAACTTTGTTTAAAAGCTTGTTCTAGCTTTCCTCAATATGAAACAAAAACCCTATAGAAAAGCAGTCATTTGATGAGATGATAGTTATCCGAGCATGTAAAAACAAATATCAGTTTGGGGAATTTCTCAGCCATTGGTTTTTGGAATTGTGAGTTCCCAGATCCCCCAAAAAATAAGGTATTTGCTTCTGAAATGCATCACTGGGTCTGTGCTGCTCTGAAAATTTTGAGTTCCACATATCTAAATTTTCTGTGTATTAGTGCTATTGATGTTTTTGCCTAACACCTGTATACCTGAGAAGTGCACACACACACACACATGCACAACCACTCAATGCATTTTCACCTAGATCTCTGGCAACCATTAGAAAATTGACACCATCCTAGAACGTAGTGTACTGCAACATGGAGAAGGGGATTATGTTCCTTTGAGCATTGTAGCAATTAACTAGATGCATATAATTTCCAAGAAATGCTTTCAAAAATATCTCAGACCTTCCAAACTCATTAAGCAGTCATAAAGCAGAGTTTCCTTGCTTTTAGTTGCCCAAAGAGACACTCCTAGAAAGTCACAATAGGTTGCAGTGCAGAGTGCTAGGTGTGGAAGTTGTCATCATCACAGAGCCCCAGAATCACGGAAAAGTAAGGGCTGGAAGAGACCTCTGGAGATCCAGTCCAACCCTCCTGCCAAGGTGAGGTCACCTAGAGCAGGTGACACAAGATTGCATTCAGGTGGGTTTTAAATATGACCAGAGCGAGAGACTCCATGACCTCCCTGGGCAGCCTGTTTCACTGCTCTGCTGCCCTCAACGTAAAAAAGTTCTTCCTCATATTGAGGTGAAACTTATTATGTTTTAATTTATGGCCATTGCTCTTCATCCTATCTCTGGGCACCACTGGAAAGAGTTTGGCACCATCCTCCTGGCACCTGCCTTCAATCTTCATATAAAGAAGCCAAGAATTTTTCTATTAGCAAGACCAGATTCCTTCCTTAGGTACATTAATCAAAGCACTTGACTAAATGTGCCAGATTAATGGGTCAAGGCCAGTGGTGTGAGATTCAGGAAGCGCTGGGTCCTGCACTTTGGTCACAACAACTCCATGCAGCACTCAGGAAAGACTGGAAAGCTGACAGTCGAAAAGGACCTGGGGGTGCTGGTCAACAATGGCTGAACATGAGCCAGCTGTGCCCAGGTGGCCAAGAAGGCCAGTGGCATCCTGGCCTGTATCAGAAATAATGTGGGTAGCAAGACCAGGGCAGGGATTGTCCCTACGTCCTGGGAACGGGTGAGGTTGCTCCTCAAGAAAGAATACTTGACAATACAAGCTGGAAGTTTGCATACTGAATACTATGAAATAAACCTTGAGGAAGGCACAGTATTAATTTCTGATTGCCCTAAGGCATTTTATATTGCTATGCATCAGTAGCTGTGCAAATAAACTTGATTCATAAATAGAAGTCAAGACATTTGAAGCCAAAAGGGTATGTAAAATTTTGTAAATTGCTGAATATTCTAAAGTCAGCTTTACTGAATTTTACTCATTGTCAAAAGAATGCACTTTGCCTACTACCATAAAGTGTAATAAAGCTTTCTAGTTTTTTCCAAACAAGCAGTTCTTCTCACTCTTCTTGCCAGAAAGTGCTTTGCTTCAGTAACAAATTAAGCAATCTTCTGTGTACACTTGGACTTCGGGTACTTAGAGCTGAGATATGATTCAAAATATCAGATATTATTTGCATAATATAGGAAAATAGGGTGTCTTTTACCTTTTATGTCTTGTACATACTGAAGTGTTACAAAAATTCATGTTTTAGCATTTTATTTTCAAGTTGTTACTTATGTTTTGTGTCATTCCTCGTCCTTTATACTGTGTATTGCATAGTTTTTTTGTTTATGTTACTTCGAGCTTCTTTTCTTCTGAAAATCATCATTTCCCATATACTTGAGAGGACTAAAACTCACTACATTTTATGTAGAGAAGAATGCACTCCATTCTTTTAGCATCATAGGTTATAAGCATTGTTCTTATCTAAATGCAAACATTTTTCAATTAATATGATTGCTACAGTTAATAAGGATGTACTCTCTTTAGTCTACCTGAGAAAATGCAATCTATTTGTGGTGTGTTACCTGATTTTTTGCCGTTATTTTTCATTTTGTTGGGATATAAAACAATCTCTTTGAGGCAAGACAAGTTGTCACTTCCAGTTAGTGTGGGTGAGTATGATATGGCATGCAAAATTGCACACCGTGTTGTTACTGCCTGAAAAATAATGGGTGTCACCACTGTAATTGTTGATAAAAATTCAGTATTTGATACTTAAATCAATTACCTACCAAAAATGTCTTATGTCAGAGTCTTTTCTAGGAAGAATCTAATATAGCCTACTGACCCACAGTCAATCAACCTGTATAATGAATGATGAGTCTGCAAGGAAACATTGTACAATCACAGTATTTCTGTGTTTCAATACACGCAATGCCTTTTAAGGAGTGAAAATGATGTTCAAAATTCACAGTAAATAATAAAGGTAAAAAGTATCTTTCCCTAAGTATGTGGTGATTATATATTGCAATGATAACCAGTCATTGCAAGAAGAGGAAAATAGTTCCACTTGAAAAAAATGGAAATGGATAGAAAAATCTATGTGAGAGAGAAAATATTGAAAATCCCAGAGAAAAAATAATTTATGCAATATATAATTTTAAAAATTCCAGAAGGTCATAGTCAGCCTGACTGAGAACATCAAAGAGAAAATAGAACAAGAACAGAATCAGCTATATGGGCTATTTAGCTGTGAGAAGAGAAGATACTAACCCAGGAACGACTTAGTACATTTAGGGCAGTACTGAGCTCTGTGTGGGAAGCTGAGTGAAATGGCAGAAAACTGTTATAGCAGATGATATCTTGAGGATGTTTTTTATTTATTTCTTAACCTTCTTTTGGGCCAAACCCAGAAAAGCTGATTCAAGATGGAATCTGTACATGGCAGAAATAATGAAGAACTAATTGTGTAGTAAATGACAATAAGAAAAGGCCCAGAAATGGTATGATTAAATTAACAAATTTAATTTTATTACTTTGAAATGGTGGGGTACAAAGAGAGGAAAAGTGGTGACTGTGTAGTCCACCTGAAGCAAGTGTTGAACTTCCTTTCAAGCCTATGCAAAAAATGTAATCAGTGAGTCAGAGTGAGTGGCATAGCCTCATTTCTCTAGCAAAATTTTTTACCTGACATGGAGTTGGGGAAAGACAGGAGAGAGATTTTGGTTTGCACCCTGGAAGGTTTGTGTAGTTTATATCAGCCCCTACCCTGGAGGAGAGTTCTAATTTTGTGGCCTGTGAGCAGAATTCTAAATTTCCATCATGACTGCTTTTGATCTATTCATAAGATCATAGGAAGCCCTTCTTGTCTTTCTTGGTGGTTTTATGACTCACTACAACCTTATCAGGCTGTCTTTATAATATAGACTGCTTAAGCCTGAATTACAGTGGAATACCTGCCTCACCTCTGCAGATGCTTCCACGGAGAGGCAGGGCTGGAGTCTATCAGACTTCACCACACACAAGATTTTGTTTCCAGACAATATGGTTCTTCAGAGAAAATAGACAAAATAAAGGTGTTAGATTAAGCTAAATAGGGAGTGACCTTGAAAACCCAGCTGAAAATAGACCATCACTTTCACCAAAGCTATGGCAAAGGTTCTTGAACATGTGCAGACTGAGCTATCGGTTAATTTTAAAACAGCTGCAGTGGCAAACACAAAATTTTTATACAAATCTGATCGCACTGTAAATGAGCAACAGTACAACAGGAAACAACAACAGCACAACATTGGAAACATTGTATAGATACAGAAGAGAAACTGAAATGAAGAGCTGCAGATCAAAATTATTGTATGAGAGAAAATATTATGACAGTATATTGAAAAAGCACTTATTTGAAAGAGGTATGATTAAATTCAATTACCTAACTAATATTTTATATTTTCTTTTATTTTTGTAACATTTAATTATTTGTTAGATAAAAAGAGTAAATTTGCAGACTCTTTTTATTTCCTTTTTTTGACCTGACATAAATCATCAGGTAATGTCAATTTTCCAGTATACTTGTCTTCTTGATAGTCAGGCTTTCACTGTATTTGAAAAGAACTAATGTTTCCTTTTACTCGTGATGGAGACTAAGTTCATATAGGACTACACTAATTTCAAAAATGGAATATCATACCAATGTCTACCTTATCTCACAAAAACCAGCAAACAACCAAACAAACAAAAGAAATAAAGCAGCAAAAAATCCAGTTTGGGGGTCCTTATTAAATGTCTTCTCCTGCACTGTCATACACAAGGTGCTATAGACAAACAGACCAATAAATCACTAGTACTTATATATCTAACATATATAAAGATTCAGCCAGCTGTCAGTGCAGTAGGGAACCTCAGCTGAATTGGCCTGTTTCTTGCCTAGTATAAAATTCCTGTCTCCTTCTCCACTAATTATACCTTTAGAGACTATTCATATTTGCTAACTATATATATATTTGTGGGGGTGAGGGGTGTGTGTGTGTGTACATCCACTTTTTTTTTTTTTTTAACTTTGCAATTCTTTTTCATTTCAGATCTATTTCTTTGTTTCTGTAAAGGTAGGTATTCATCCAGAAAATAGTTGGTTTAGTTTAATAGTTAGTTTAATACTTGTTAAATATTTTTTCAGTCCATGATTAGAGGATGTGAAGTCTTGGTACAATACAAAGCAGGAAGTAAAGCTAATATACAACTAGCAGAATCTAAGATTAAAAATTAGATTCTTTTATTATAGTCAGCTTTTTCACTGACTTCAGTGTTACAGCTCTTCTTCCATACTGTTGTATTTCACAAGGATAAAATAAGTTCATTTTTGAAAAATGCTTTGTGAAGTATTCAGAGTCTAGCCCAGAATAATAAGTCTTTAATGGTTATTTTAGTTTCAGAATAGCTGCGTTTGAACACAATGCACCACAGAGGTGAAATGGAGGAGAAAGAGAATGAGCAGGAAATGTGGTATTCTCTATAAAAGTGTATGTTCTCAGGTCACAGTATCTCTGGCTTTGTATAGATGCATTCCATTCTCCTTTCTTTTTTCTTGTCCCATTTTAGGGATAAAATCTGTGGGACACAATGAAGCAAGAGAAGTAATTTTTTTTTTTAAAGAATGACAATATATTTGTACCTGGTTCTGTAAAGAGGATGTGGGTGTGGGTTCAAACCTGCCCAACCTCATTTTAAATAAGATCTAGGGCAATCATATTCTCTACACTGCCTGTGGTCTAAAAGCCATCCTCTTTGTCAGAAGATGCCTTTCCAAGAGAGACAGATGGCATGAGCTGAACTGCGTGGAGAAAGTGTTTGTGCTTTCTCACCACACCTAGAAGCATTTCATCTAAGGTACAATGCTGCTGAATTTTTTTGAGGGGGCAGAGTCTAAAGAAACCTGAAGAGGGCCACGATTATGCTTACTTGGCATGACAAGTACCAACTGAAATTTCTACTGCAGGTCCTCTGTTGCTTGCTCAGGGAACAATTTTTTTTGACAATAATTTCATTTATGTAAGTGATTTTATAAATATCTTTAAACTCTTCTGGTGGCTTATAAATTCCTCAGAAACCTAAAAGAAACATACTGAGGTTCAACCAAAGATGAACCTTCACAGGCCTTTCTGTACCTGGTGCCTTCCACCAGACTCAATGGAGAGAGAACAGGGACCCAGTTGACACACCAAAAAAAAGGTTTATTGTCTTCATGTCTCCCTCCAGTAGTGCCTGTGTTTGCTGAGCAGATAGGAAAACAGGGGTCCAGCCTAGGTGCTAGCATTGGTACAAAGACACCAATTGAATTATTGCAACCTCTGCAACAGGCAGTGCACATGACGTTTGCATTTTACTCTCTGCAGAGTACATGATGTGTTTGCAAACAGGAGAGTCTTTTGCCCTAAGATTAACTGATGTCCACTCAGTTAGGTGGAAATATCTTCCAGGAAACCCAGACCCTGTCTTTTTAGGTAGGCAAGCAGAGAGGAAGGCAGGGAAAATGGGAAGGAGCTTCAGGCATGAATAAAGAGGGTGAAACCCACTATGCACCCATGGTGAAGGAAAAAGGATATTTTCCTGAGGACTTTACTTCAGCCCATGAAGATAGTAGGAGCTGTTGAACTGGAAAGCACAAGTAGACCAAGCTCAGACAAATTTTGCAAGGGAAAAATTTTTCATCTCCTATTCATGTTCATATATGTGAGACAATAAGTCTTGTCTTTTTTGTCTGAAAGATATCCTGGTTCTGTATTTGTCCGCCTAGCAGGTATCTTAAAGGTTTGAAAGCCATTTCTGTGCTTTTGGAGTGCCTATTTTTAGGAAAAGTTCCAAGCAAATGTACTGAAAATCTGTGCCTATTCAGGGTCCCACCTGCCCTTAAAACTACTCATTGCCCCTAAGTTTCCAAATTATAATTTTCCCTTCTTCACTGAGCTGACAACTTGCCTATTCTATTGACCTGTAGAAGCGATACCAATAGCACTGTTACAGAGAAATGAGGATCTTACTCCACAGCTAAGGCTGATTCTTTGTTACTCACACAATAAAGCCTAGTCTTTTCTAAAATAATAGCCGAGACACAAATAATATGTATTTCAAGGAGACCAGTAGAATTAATGTTGCTTACAAAAATATTTGGGTGCTCCCCACATGGAAAAACAAATGCCAAAAATTACAGGGTGATTGCCTATCCTCCTCATTACACTTACAGGCTATAGTTCCATGTTGTCATAAGAACAAAAATTACCTTAAAGCTGAGGAACTTTGATAACTCACTTAAATAGATCAGCAGCATCTGTTTTTTGCACCTCCAAAGAGAACTAGAAAGAAGCCAAGAAAACAGAGTTCTAGTTGTGATCATCACAGTGACAGAAAGTTTGTAAGGTCTAGTGGAAGGTTATGTTATGCCTCATGAAAATTCCTACATGCTTTTCACATGATTGATTTTCTGTAAAAATGAGAAAGTATGATTTGAAGTGGTTTATACATTAACTTGGGCTCTTAGTTTATTTAATCCAAACAAGCTTTTTAACCTGGACCTTTATTTAGCACCAGGATGCTGAAAGTTTTCCGTGCCTGACTAAGCAGTTCTGGATGTTGTAATTGTAAGAAATTTACATATTGAAATTACAGAGAAGATTGTCTAGAATACAGTGTCTTTTCATCTCAGAAAGTGGCAGTCTTAATAAGAAGTACATTCCATTGTCAATATTTTAACGTTTATCTTGCTAATGTAAAATCAATATTTTAACATAAGCTAATTACTCCCAGTGATAAGTTATGAATATACTCCTCTATTGGCTTGTAAACAAAAGAAAACACAAGACAAAGCAATTTTTTAATAATACATTTTTTATCCAGTTCTCCCCCTCACTGAAGTAAAAAAGTCCTTTAAAATTATTTGTATGAGTATTTGTATGACCACTACAGAGTATCTGGAGACTTTTAAGAAAGGAAGAAATTTAAATAATTATAAAAATAATTGCTTAAAGTTATGTAAAGCCTGTCATCCCATGAGTTAACATAAGTCTGTCACTTATGAATGCACATCTTTTTATTATTGTCCAGTGACCATGAGGGTATCTGAAATATTTCCTGTTTTCATAGCTGAGCTTAAAACAATCAATTTTGTTTTAAATCTATGAACAGTCACATGTGTTCCTAGCTTACATCTGTGATGCACGCAGATATCATTTTTCAGAAGTTAAAAGAGAAAACATGTGTAGGCAACAAAAAATTTCCTTAAATAAATTATGAACTAGAGATGACGAAAAAATATTTTTATTTTAAATTCCAAATAGAAAGATCTTACAAGTGAAGACAAAAATAGTTCCTCTAGTTGCTACTGTCTTATTTCATTCTGCTAAACAACATTAATAGGATGCCCTTTACTGGTCACCATTAGAATCAATTACAACAAGGAAGCAAAAGAACACTGCCAAATGAAAAACTTGTCATTTTCATATAATGAGATAGTATTTTATTTTTAATTTGAGCTACAATCTCCAGCCAAGATTGAAATTAAATTGTGCTAGGAATATAAAAGCACAAGGAATATGCAGTCACTGCCCTAGAAAACACAGCAGCCTAAACAGAGAAGTCAGACAAAGAGAGAGAGAGAAAACCTGCACAGTCAGATGCTTCTTCCTGTGTATTCTCTCCCTAAACCCTCCCCGCCCATTCTTTTTTAAATAGAAGCTGGATTGATGTTGACAATATGCCTCCGAAATACAGCAGTGTGATGAAACAGTGAACTACTCAACAGTGTGAACTGAAAGAAAGACAGGATTGCCACTTACCATAGCAATAAGCAGTCAGTGTCACAGCAAAATAATATTTCTTCACTTACATGCAGGATTTTTTAAATTTGGTTATATGAAAATAAGGATGCACATATGTTCAAAGGCTAAGAGCACAGACTTCAGTTACTGTACCAAAAAAGATGATCCTTCTGCCTCAAGGATTTTCTCTCTCCTGAAAATACAGTTTTACTTCTGCATACTGCTTTCGTCCCCTATGTTTAAGTCCAACCACTCCTGAAGAAAAAGAAATTAATAGTACTCCTTGTTTCTTTTATTTTTTTTTCTCCTATGTGGGTTATTTCAAAGCACTGAGACATCCAAAAAAGCATCTTGCTGACAGCATCTTCTTCATTATAGAAATTTTAACTGTCTCTAATACATGTGTTTTGAGGAAGGGCTGAGAATATTGATCTCTCCATTCCATTGGTGAGTTGTTAATCACAGGAATACTCCTGCATGCATGACTGAGTGCCTACTAATGGAAATAAAGGATTTACTATCTGGCTCTATAAAGTAGTATTACTATAGATTACTAGGAATGCATGGAAGCAGGGATGTTCATAAATCATACACAGATATTTTACAAAATATTTAGCATACTTTGTGTGGCACTCTGGTCTGCAGCTACAGGAAGGTTAAATGCTCCTCCCTTACTGTTACGTAAATCTAGAGGAACTGTCATTGAATTCTGAGAAAAATCAACATGTAGAAGAGCAAAACGAGGTCATGTTGTTACTAATGCACCCTATCAAATGATCCTGTTTAATGCACATGCAGAAGGTGTATTTGTTGTGAAACAAACGACGCAAAGGATATGTGTGCCTGTTGTGGGTAACATTACAGGGCTGAGCACTTAGAATTATTCTGGTGATTTAGATCATGGTAAACACACTCTCAAAAATATCAAACTTAAATTACATAAGGTGCCTGGCTGGACTGATGGAATGTGTTTTACGCCTCTACAAAAGCTAGGGAATTTTAATCAATCATTGGGAGAAGCAAATAGATCAAGTGAGTACCTTCCCATTAGCTCTGAAATTCCTGACAGAAATAGGACAGCAGAGAACAGTTTTTTCCTGGTGCACATAGGGTTCTGTTTATGTCATCTGAATTTTATTCCTCACTGCTTATGCACTGTTGCCTGGAGGAACCCTGCAGTCTTGAGGTAAATACAGTAACTTAAAGCTTTATCACTGAACATATTCCTGCCAGTCTATTATCAAGATAATGGGCTCTTTTTCAGGCATTGGAGTAAAGTTCTATCCACACACTACCACAAAATTAACCAAATAAGTAAAGAATAGGCAATGAGACTGTTGAGTCCACCAAATATAAAATCATAGAGTCACAGAATATCTCAGTTTGGAAGGGAGACATAAGGATCATCAAGTTCAACTCTCTGTTTCTTATAGGACTACCTAAAACTAAGTCATATGACTAGGAGCATCATCCAGACACTCCTTGCACTCTGACAGGCTTGGTGCTGTGACCACTTCCCTGGAAAGCCTGTTTCAGTGAATGACCACCCTTTCCATGAAGATATGTTCCTTCTGTCCAAAACGAACTCCCCCTAATGAAGCTTCATTCTATTTTCTCATGCCCTACTGCTGGTCACCAGAGAGAGGAGACAAGCACCTCCTCCTCCATTGCCCTTCATGAGGAAGTTGTAGACTGCAGTGAAAGCAACCCATTCTCTCCCAGGAGAAGAAAACGAGTGACCTCAGCTGCTCCTATATGCCTTGCACTCAGGGCCTTTCAACATCTTGATCACACTCTTCTGGACATGGTCTAATAATTAGATGTCCTTCTTGTACTGATGAGCCTACATCTTCACACAAAACTTGAGTGTAGAACTGAGTGGAACAGAGCAGAGCGGGATAATCCCCTCTCTTGCCCGGCTGGCAGTGCTGTGCCTGAGGCTCCTCAGGACACGGTTGGCCCTCCTGGCTCACAGGATGCACTTTTGACTCATGTTCAACTTCAACTGACCAGGAGGCACCATTTCTTTCTGCAGGGCTTCTCCCCAGGCTCTCACTCCCTAATTTGCACATATAACCAGGATTGCCCTGTCCCAGGTGGAGAATCTGGCGCTGACTCTTGTTAAACATCCTGCAGTTAGTGACTGCCCAGCTCTCTAGTCTATCCACAACTTTCTACTGTCAAGGGAGGGCTCCTCCTAATTTAGTATATCTTTTCAAAACTATTAAAATTCAATTATAGTAACAGCAAATTAGAAAAGTGTTTCTGTAATCACATTTACTTTACCTATCTCATTAGTAGCCCTATTCCATTTATAACCAGAGCTCACCTGATGGTAAACTGAATTAATGCCTACCAAACTGTGTTGAATACATGCAATACAGTTCCTTGCTAGAAACAGCAAACAATTAAAAAATTTACAGATCTGTTTGAAGCAGCGCTAAATTCACCTTATTGTGTATGATTACATTTTCACATAGTTGTATATGTTCTTTGTGCTATTTTTGTGTTTTTTCTAGATTTCTGTTCTTAATCCTGTTTTCCATAACTTCTGGTCTTTTAACTGGATGCCAGCCTATTAGTATTGCAAATGTAGTAGCTGGATATCACTAGCCTGTGTAAGGACAGGTGTAGAAGAAGGTTTGGTAGATGAGTCAACTTATTTGTGAGGTCACCCAGACAGCTGGGGGATTTGTGTACTAGGCTCTTACAACAAGAGCTGTGCAGCAACTCTGAATTGTTATTTTTATTCTGCTGAGCAGCAAAGTGTCAGCAAATTCTGAGATCCACAAGTAAATTTTCAGAGTATGATAAAGAAATTGCTGAGAAATTACAGATCTCCTTATCTCAAATGCCTTCCCTAGACCATATCTTGAACCCAGTTCTACCCTTTCATAGTAGTTTCTGCTACCTATTCTTTCTGTGATGCATTTCTAGCTCTCACCAACTTTTGTCTCCATCTCTGGCAGCCTTCAATCTTCATGAGTCATTCATTCCCTTTGGCTAAACTTGCTTATGGTTAACCGCTCTAATTTGGAAATGATATCCTGTTGTGTCTTTTTAAGGTGTGAGCAGCTGTAGTAGAGAATGTTCAGAATTTTTTTTTAATACAAAACATTCCAAAGGGATACACACTATGTCCAGGGAAAGTGATGATCTAAAGAACAAAAGAACTGCTGAGCTCAACCATTAAGTCATTCACTGTTTTTCTGCTTAACTAAAAAAAAGTTGACCTTTTAGCTGATTTTTTTTAAATTTAAATTTTAATTTTTATTTTAAAAGATGCCAGTGTCAGTGCAGCTTTTGCTCTGTTATTAAGGTGGCTTGTATCAAGTCCAAATTTCCTTCTCTTTAATTAATTTGAAAAATATGTGACTGAAATGAAAGGAGTGTAAAGAAAGCTGTGTTTCATTTCACTACATGTGACAAAGTAAAAAATAGTTGATTTCTCTTTTTTGTGTTTGATGTGATTGTGAAGAAGAAAAAGAAAGCCTTACCAAATGCACAGAGAATACTTGAATTTACCTCATAGCTCCTTCGGCATGGCAAAATTCAATAATTCAGTAACCACATATTCATGAAGGACATTTTTAGACCAAAAGTTCTTGTAAATGTTTTCCTTTGCCTTCCTGAGCCGTGCTTCAAAATCACATCCATAACAGCAATGAAGCAAGGCCTGTTTTTAATATTAGGAGCCAAAATTTTCCTTGAAAATTATAACCAGATAAACTGAAATAAGTTTTCCATTTCATGAATAATAATTGTTAAAAGAGTAAGAGACAATATCCAAAGATTCAGTTGCCTAAATGTTAACAAATCAAATGACAAATAAATTCACTTCTTTAAAGCTCCACATCTGTTGAATACTTTTTCCGGAAAGCTCCCTGGTTCTGACCATTCCTCAGTCATATTCTCAGTGCCTGTTCAGGAGATTCTTTGCTTTCTGTTTCTTTAATTTGTTCAATGATGTTTCTGTACTGATCACCCACATATACTTTTATTGTAGAAAAGTATGTGCTTTCAGTGGTGGCTACTGTTTTTCCTAGAGTAATTCAAAAGTGGCTTGCTACAGCTATCTTCAGTGAATTGTGACAGTTACTTTTACCTACCACAGTGACACGCATCCAGCCCCCAGCTTTACATAAAGCTAATATTCATTGACAAGATAATGCACCGGACTTTTTCTGGTTAGTTTTGTTTGCTTTCTTGTTTGTTTGTGTGTTTGTTTGTTTGTTTTTCTGCAGTTGCTTTCACAGGTAACATTAGAAGGGTTTTTTAGATTTGTGGGTTTTGTCTTATCTTAATGTACATATATTTTAGCAATTTGTGCTCAAGCAAACAATGAGATATACTATACTTGATTTATTACATTTATTTGAGTAATAAAAAGCTTTCCAGACAGAGACAAATTTGAAAAATTGACACTTAGTCTGGGCTAGGTAAGTATTAGTGGCAGTAATGTAGACTTATATGTTAAGTAAAATACACATTGACACAATAGAGCTAAGAAAAACATGAGAGCTAAAGCAACAGAACCTTTTCCTTTTATCTGCACATTAAAGTATAAAGAGGACACAAATTTGTACATACAAAGATGCTAAACAAGAAACATTTCACATATTTACTAAGAAAGAGACCTACATACTTAGATTTCAAATCTAGTCTATGTTCCTTTTTCAATATTCAGGGAAATGCAACTATGACAGCTAAGAATCCCACTGCCATAAATACTATTCATAGGTAAACATTCCTTGCTCTGATCCATGTCATCAGGAAAAGCATTCTTTTTCTTGATGAGTTTAGGATGTAAATGAACAGGCTAGTCAAATAATGGAGACAGTGAAAGTGCTGTCTATATTTTACAGTCAGTAAACCAGAGCCGAAAGATTTGCTGACATTTGTCTACTCTTCATGCAGATGCTGCTTCCTTTGACATGAGGATTCAGAGTGAAAAAATCTCATGGTAATGTAAAAAAGCTTGTTTCCCAAAGTACAGCCAGGGATTGAAACAGAGCAACCATTTAGTTTACTAGGCTTCTACTGAATGTTTAATAATGAGGATTTTGTAACAGAGATGCCCTCTAAAACAAAACAGGAACAAAGACTACAGAATTTTCTTCATACACTCTTTCTAACTACCATCAAAGAGCCATGATTCAAACCCTGCCAGTCATGGCTGCACTTGAACTAATGACTTAGCAGTGAAAAGGCTCTACAGTCTATTACTAATCTCCTGATTCATCTGCCTTTCAACCCTTCTTTAAAGCTATATTTACTGGGATCAGAACAGTTGCCCTTCTTAGAATAGATTTTATGCTGCAGCTCACAGTCCAGAGTTCAAGAGTCTTCTATTTTAAAAAAGAATAAGTCATAGTGTCTCTGTACAGTCACTTTCTGACAGCAGGGCAAAAACTTGCCTATCCAAAAAACAGGACATAATTAAAAATGTCTGTCTCACATGTTATGTATCTCACCTTCATGAATGAATGCATAAAGAAAAGTGCCTCTTATTTTATCTTACCTCTTTCTTTTTCACATTTATTTATCTCCATAGAAAATAGACAAGACTAAGTAAATTATTTTAAAAAAACAAAACAACAAAACCAAACTCGACCAACTATTTTTATGTTGCCATGTTAGCTACTGGAACAAATGAAAAAACTGTGTTATGAGAGAAATAAAGACATATGAGAGAGGAAAAGGTTATTTAAATGAATACATTATGTTTAATTTTGTCAATAAATTATCTTAATTGGATACCACCCATTTTAGAAAATTGGTGACCATTTCACAGGACACACAGAATATATTTTTCCATTGTCTGTCTTCTGAAGTTCAGAACTATTATTTACTCTCTTGAAGTATTTGAAATTCAGAATCTGTGTTACATCTAGATTTTAAATATCATTCTTATGACACAATTTTTCATATTTGTTTTGAAGGTCATGCTGCACCTTTTTAAGTGGATAGATATGTACCAGTGCAGTGCATGTACACAAAGCACATTTCTGAATTCTGCCGCTAAAATTCAGCACTAAACCTGGCATGGAATAGAGCACAGGTGCAGGGGTCACTTGCATATCTTCAGACATATTTTCCGTAGTGGAGAAGAGGTGAACAGAAGCAGTTTTGCTGCACCATGCTTCACAGCCACATTCCAGATGCAGATTGTAGTGCTGATGCAGAAAGATGAATGAATTCTAGTCTCTAATAGTTATAATGGAGAATATGCTGTCATGCTGAAAAGTTCCATGCAGAGGAAAAATAACATTGCTTACTCACTTGGCATGAGCCTGCCCCTGCTTCTAGACATATGAAATTCTTTCTAGGCATGGAGAAGACTGTAGTCTTAGCTCAGATAATAGCAGTTTTTTATCATACTAACATGAAGTCATTTGATTTCTATGATCATTTCCATGGTCATAACTGATATCCATCATTACATAAGTTTGACAGACACCTAGAAAAAAGCTGTGCAGTTGCTAAGTGCTATCCCAGCACTTGCTCTTCTCTTCTCTTAAGTATACTAACATATTGTGTTGGAGCACTGCTCCTTTGAGGGTTGGAGAAAGTTGCTAAAATCCAGAGAGTGCAAAGACAGAGAAAAAATTTTTTTACATTTGTGTTTTCCAGTGTTTCCAGGTTTCACGGTATCAGCAACACAGGTACTTGTATTTTAGACTGTCACTTGCACTATGCAAGTATTACCTGAGCATATGTGAGATCCCGTTTCTTTCTGTGTCTGGGGACGTACAGCAGGTATGGGTATTTTTATGTGTAGGACTCTTCTTCAGTTTTCTGTGGGAGACTATACCTGTTCTTCATGTTCAATAATGAAAGAGGAACAGGAGAATATTCAGAGCACTTGTTACTTCACTTATATCTTCACCACTGATGTATCATCCTGAGTCTTAATGGAGCCTATGTTCCATCTTGGTAAAATGGATAAGATTTAAAGCCCTTTTAAATCCTGCTCAGAGCTTCTTTGTTCAGATGGAAAGGGATAATACATAAATAACAGCTAGAATTAACTATGCAGTAAAGATATACTGTCTAAGAAAATCTGCAGAATGTGAGTTATTGTTTTAACTGAACCTCTAAGTGGTTTAAAAAATGTGTATTCTAAAAATATCTGTTGGTATAAGCAAAGATTACTGTATCTTTTTTTTCCTGCCTTATTTTCAGCCTCAGGATATTTTAGCAATTTATAAAGCAGGTTACAGCTCTAAGTTTTATGTATGAACACCTATTCAGCTGGAAAAAAAATCTATTTCCAACTGCAATTCTTCCAAGAGTCACAACATAAATTCCAGTGCATGAACATTACCATGTCAGGAGTATAGTGACTCTGAAGCAATTAGAATATTTTTAGAGAGTCAATATTCCTAAGAAATTTAAAATTGTATTCAATGGAGCAGGAAGAAGGAAAGTAAATTATGGCACACTCTAGTTTTTTCCAAATCTTCTGATAATTAAGTTATGAAACTGAATTTCTATGGAATCATTTTTTTAAGACTTTTGTATTCATAGACTGAATGGTGGGTTCTGTTTCTTCAAAAATGGTTGTCACCAGAAGAACAGGTCTCATGTTTTAAGAGATCTGTGCTTGAAAACCATTTAGGTGTAAAGAAATTCCCCAAAGACTTTTAAAAGACTGAATGCTGTTCTAATGCTCCATCTCACAGCGCTGAACTCTTCTGGGGTCTCAACATCATGCTAAACTGCATGAACACAGCATGATATACAAAATTCATTTGGAAAAAAAGCCTACAACAAAATATTTCTAGGAATATTTAGAGCAGGCGGTCTATACATACCTAATTAGATGGAGATAAGGAGTCATAAATGTATCCAGTGACATGTCTACTACTACCTCTCTATTTCAAGTTACAGTTCAAAATTCTGAGCTTATTGATTCACAGAATTATTTTGAGCCTAAGCCTGGAATACGATAATAGAAGAGGTACAAGCTGGTATATATTACTGAGTCACTCCTCAAGGTGTCTGGGAAGTCAAGCTTCATTCCAAGTTACTTCTTCCTAAATTCTCCTGGTCCTTAATGCAGTCTAATTGTATTCAGCTGATTTTAGGTTGCATTTTAAGGTTGATTTTATAAAATTTCTTTGGTATTTTGTGGGCCTAAAATTTTATGATAACCATAAATGTCACAAATGACAGTTGTAGCATAACATTTTGATGGAAGGCATTGCTTGTACCAGGATTAAACTTGTGTTACTGCATATTGAAAGATCCATGCTTCCATTTCTCTTTAAATTACACCAAGTTCCTTAACAGTTTGATTAGATTAGTATAACACTCATCAGCATATTCTAAATTATATGCTTTGATTATTTAAATGCAGTTGTATGCTTTTCCTCATCAGCAGTATGACTTTTATGATGCACAGCATTTCTGGTGATTTGTCAGCTAAACTTAGGCAAATAAATCTTTACACAGGTTCAGGACAGGCCTACAAGCCTTCTTCAAAAGGTTCTAATAATGGAAGCAGCAGAAAATGAAAAAGGGCAGAGAAAGAAGACACATTGTTCTGTCCCAAATACCCAAGGAGATTTCAAATAAAATTGTTTATTTTGATTGAAAAGTTGAAACTGTAACTACACAAAGCCACACTGTAGAACAAAGATTCATGTATTTAAAGGTGGCAGGTGCAATTTTATTACACACTCCTGACAATTCACACAGTGTAAAGCAACACAAGGAAAAACAGGCAGTCTTTTAGGGAGAGACTAATTTCTGTCTTCAATCCTGACAAATCTGGATTCGTTGTTCTTTTTGCCGCCTTCTTTAGCCATACTAAAATTTTAAAAGTAACAAACAGACCATGAACAATGAAAAATAGGAATCTTCTAATGATATCTTTTCTTAAAGTACTTCCAAAGACTAATTTCTGTCTTGAATCCTGACAAATCTGGATTCGTTGTTCTTTTTGCCGCCTTCTTTAGCCATACTAAAATTTTAAAAGTAACAAACAGACCATGAACAATGAAAAATAGGAATCTTCTAATGATATCTTTTCTTGAAGTACTTCCAAAGCCACCCTTAAAAACACTTCTGCTGCTTTTGGAATATTGTATACTTCCAGCAGAAATCCTGGATATTATTAATGGGGCATCCCATGGTTGTATGTTGCATTCTGATGTTTGCGGAAAGTTATGTTTTGCTTTAATGGTTATATAACTTTTTGAGAATAAAATTGTTTTTTATTCTGTCCAACTTCCCTGAAAAATCTCAAGTGCGTATTATTCTCACTGACTTTGGCATACTGAGCTCTAAAAAACAAACTGTATCTCCCATATTGCACCAGAGTCATGAGTTGTTTTAGCATTATATGTGGTGCACAGATAAGAAGAAGGGCACATACTGTCCAAATGGGCAGCATATGCTCAAGAGGAATGGAGGAGAATTAGTGGATGGCCAGCTTTCATATGTCACATAAAATTTATACATCTGTATCAAGTTAATTTATGCAGATCTGATCATTTGCCTTCGGTAAAAATACTAATTATAAATTAATTCCTCCTTTTTTTTTTTTTTTTCCAAATGAGCCAATATTTAATTTAGCGTAAATGTTTCCATTTTATCCTAATATTGAAATTCATCCCCTAGAATTACCCTGGCCTGATTTGTGCTATCATCACAATTACACAGTGCAGCATGCTTAACAATCAGTGATGCCTTTCTTACTACAGCTTTCTCATGTAGCAAGGTGAGCACTCATGCTGTTTTCTTGTCAGTTGTAACATAAGTTCGGGATTCATCTTCCTGAATTAGCACTGCAAGAAACTCATTATAAAACTTAAATATATAGCCCAGTCCTCTGCTTGTTTCAGCTACTTTTTTTCATTGTTGTTGCTGTTTTTGTAGTTAGTTTGTTTTGTGGTTTTGGGGTTTATTTTTGTGCAGTTGGGACATATTGTTAGCAGTGAGGGAGACTCTAAACATGAGTGCCATACTCTAAACTCTTCTCAGGACAAAAAGAAATCTAAGCACTTTACCTGAACATTGATGATATTAACAATTAGCATTGTGCCAATAAAGTTGCTATTATCAGGTTTCATAAATAACTGTATTTAAAGGAATGACAAATGGCCTTTTTTTTCTGTCTGATGATTCACTACAACAAATTTGTATCCACCCAGAAGTGACACTATAGATTCTGAAACCAGAGTTTAGTGGAACTGTGCCTTATGTTGCACAAGTAGATTTTTAGAATTATGGAAAAAATTTGTTTTCTTCCTACAAAATTCATTGTAACTCAGTACTTTCAGAACATGTTGGAGATAAAACATGTCTCTCTGCAACTAGGATAACAGATTTCATGTTTTGTTGTTGTTCTTATAGGAAGACCTCATAGAGTAGTACAACAGAGAATATGTAATTGATATTTTGGTCCAAAACACGATATTCTCATACGCATAATATAGCAGGATTTAAACAAATGGTTGAGCAAAATGCTGATCTGAAGACTATGTGATATATATATAGATATATATACATATAGTCATTTAAATCGCTATTTTGAGGTACATTTTTTGAAATGGAGACATGACAGGAAAAGAGAGGTTACCTGTCTAAGTCCTAAGGAGCTCATGCACCTCACATCCTTCCCAGAATGAATTTTGATTAGCCACTAATCTACAGCCTGAGCAGACCACAGAGATACATCAGCCCTCACAGTCAGCCTGTTCAGTGCT
>VXBT01011308.1:0-15877 GCA_013400235.1 Oriolus oriolus
TTGGCTGGTGCAAAATAAAAAATAGGGGGGAAATGTTGTAAAGCAGTAAAATCCTGTTGGGGTGCCCCAGCCAAGTATGTTCAGTTACTCTTATCAGGGACTGAGGAATGCAAGCAGTTCTAAATTAAGAAAGAAGAAGTTGGAAGAAAGCAGAGAAAAGAAGGACTCTACCATCCTGGACTAGAACCAATCAGGTGTCCTGAAAGGTGCATNGGTGTCCTGAAAGGTGCATGCAGGACTTATGGACAGTGCAAAAGACCCAATCGAGTGTGCGTGATCGTGTGAACTACAGCTGCAAAAATGCATAAGAATGGATTAATGTAAACAATAAACGGATTCTTGCGAAATCAAATTGGTTCGTAGTACAAGGGTCTCGTTCTCCCGCAGCCTAGATCTGGTGGCTTTCCATGATGCATTGACAGCAACAGTCAGCAAAGAATGACCAACAGATATCATCTACCTGGCCTTCTGTAAGGCCTTTGATACAGTGCCACGTGACTTCCTTATCTCCTGATTAGAGACATATGGATTGGAAGGGTGGACTTATTGGTGGGCAAGGAACTGGCTGGATGGACATAGCCAGAGGGTTGTAGTCAATGGCTCTATGTCCACGTGGAGGCCAGTAACGGGTGGTGTCCCTCAGGGCTCTGTTTTGGGAGTGATGCTCTTCAGTATCTTCATCAGTGATGAAGAGTGGGGTCAGGTGCACCATCAGAAAGTTTCTAGATGACACAAAACTGAGCCATTAACACAACAGAAGGACTGGATTCCATCCTGAGACAGCCAGACAAACTTGAGAAAGTGGGCCCAAAAAAACCTCATGAAGTCCAAGTGCAAGGTGCTGCACCTGGGTCAGGAAATAGCAGGCCTGAGAGAAGAGTGAGAGAACTCATGGAGAGCAGCCCTGCCCAGAAGGACTTGGGGGTGCTGGTGGGTGAGAGGTTGGACATACCCCAGCCATGAGCATTCACAGCCCAGAGGGCCAAACGTGTCCTGGGCTGCCTCCAGAGCAGTGTGGGCAGCAGGGCAAGGAAAGAGATTTTGCCCCGCCACTCTACTTTCGTGAGATCCCACCTGTGTTCAGCTCAGGGGTCTTCAGCACAAGGAGGATGTGGACCCTGCGGAGTAAGTCCAGAGGAGGCCACAGAAATGGACAGAGTGCTGGAGCACCTTTCCTATGAGGGACAGGCTGAGAGAGATGGGGTTGTTCGGCCTGGAAAAGAGAAGGCTCTGGGGAGATCTCATTGCTGTCTTCCAGTACTTGAAGGGGGCTTATGAAAAGAGAGGAGGGCAATTTTTTTACTCGGTTAGACAGTGACAGAACAAGGAAATACGGTTTTAAATTAAAAGAGGAGAGATTTAGATTAGATGATAGGAGGAAGTTCTTTGCTCAGAGGGCAGTGAAGCAATGGAACAAATTACCTAGAGAACCTGTGGTTGCCTCATCCCTGTAAGTGTTCAAGGCCAGATTGGATGGGGCTCTGGGCAGCCTGACCTAGTGCATTGAATCCCTTTTCAAAATGGGGTGTTGGAACTAGATGGTCTCTAAGGTCCCTTCCAAGCCAAACCATTCTATGATTTTATGCCTCCAGAGCAAGACAAGTGGAGGAGCTGGCTACTGGAGTGCCCAGGGTTTCTAGGCCAGATACTGGAGAGACCCCAGTGTCCTGGGGTTGACTTAGACCTGTTTGCGTATGAGTGTATTTCTGTCTAAGGCAACTGGAGGTAAGAGGATCTAAGGGCCAATGCTGTGTAGACTGAGCACCTAAGGCAGTCACTGGAGGCATCCTCTGCGTGTGTGTCTGTGCATCTGTGTGTCTGTGTTGGTGTGCATCAGGGAGTCTGCACCAGAAGTGGGAGTGGAGGTGTGGGCCTGGTGTTGCATCTCTGTCACTGACAGGAGAGGCTAACAATGCAATTGGTGGTCCAATTCGATATTTAAAGGCAGCTGCTAGAGTTATCTGTACTGATTACGTATATTGTGGAGGGACTGAAATACCTGAGGCCTGTGCTGCCTGAGGAGGACATCTGCTCTAGATGAACCTGCTTGAGCAGAAGGGTTGGACAAGGTGGCCTCCAGAGGACCCTCCCAACCTTCAACTATCCTGTGATTCTGTGATATTGCCCACTAAAAGACTTTCTCCCTCATCAGGTGGAGAGGAGAAATGGATGAAGCCATTGGTGCCCTTTGTGTTTGCCTGAGTGCTGTCTGTATTTTGTTTATATTTACTCTTGTGGCCAGTGGTGTGTGTATGTATATATGTATGTATGCATCATGTAAGTGTGTTCATGTGTGTGCATGCTGGGAACACATTCCATGTCTTGACTTGGAAGCATGGAAGAATGTGAATCTCACCAGTATTGGTCTACTGGATTTGTCTGTTCCCTAACAGCAATAACTATATCGATTGTTCAGGGGAAGCAGCTGGTGTTATCTTTTCTTAAGCGAAAGACATAACGTTAAATCAAGGATATACTTACATTTCTCCTTCACATGAATATTTTTACATTTACCTCCATCAGCATTAAAATTGCCTTGTATGTTTGTAAATGCAATATTGGCATCTAAGTGATAGCCAAGGCATTTTTTCACATCTTCTACAGTGATTCCTGGAGGTAGAAATAGGTAATTAAATAGATTGAATGAGCATAAATAACAATACATTATTATTCTTATAGAATACATTTGAGAGTTATTGGAAATGTTTGTGGCTTTTTTCTTCTCATTTATCTTTTACTTTTTCATTGTTTTTTGTAATGAATATAAGGATGATTGTAATTGAAGTGCCTGAACAGATACAGGTGAGATCTATTGTGACTAGGAAAATGCCAAAAATGGATTTCTGTTTTCTTTTTATGTGCTGAGTTATGGAATTCTCCCAGTCTCTCTCCTAACCTCAGTTATATTTCTCCACTCCTTTTCCTCATAAAGTTAATCAGGGCTACTGATCTCTTAAAAGTACAATTTTTTCACGTCTTCTAATCCTCCTCTACCCACTACAGTTTCCAACACCTCCTTTCTCCTTATTGAACTCAAACATGTTATCTGGGACTTCACTTTTGTGTTAAGAAAGAATTTTGCTTAAAATTGTGACTTAAAAAAAATCCAGAACCACAATCTTGAGGTGCTGAACAGTGGGAAATGTAAGGGACATTGCCCCATGTCCCTTTGCATAGCCTGAATATTTGATAGTAATATTGTTATTGGTGCTGCATGCAGCAGGTGCTTACTTTCTGATCTCCAAAATCAACATGAGACTTGCCTTTTCTCACTTTATTCCAGTGTGATCACTTTAATACACAATACCACATATATCTTAACTACACGTCAGGGAAGCTTAAATTTTTACTCTCCTGTCTTAATCAGGGCATGGAATATTCCAGTGTGAATGTTGAAAGCTATAAAATCAATTTCAACACACTCAAGTGCTGCATATGCTTTCTAGAGAGCACTTCAATTTATTCCTTGTTTTTTGTCACCACCATACTCTTAGAGTGGTTGTACCACAAAAAGGTACCAACTAGCAAATAGGATTTAAAGTTTAGGTGGGTTTTCTGGGCTTTGGAGATCTCCTGCAAATCATGCAATTATTGCTAATGTATTCACGAGGTTTGTTTAAGGTTTTTTTACCCCTCTCAGTCACAGACAAAACAGAGATTTCAAATAATTCTGTAAGTTATAAAGGTTGACTCTTCTCTCTGTTAACTCATGCATGCTATAATGTTACTGGTGTGCCATAAGCAGCGTGCACTGAATTGTGCTGTTCTCAGTATTTTTCCACATGCACAGATCTACCATCACACATCTCTTTGAAAGTCTGGGAGCTCGGTGATAATCAGCATAGCAAGGCCAACAGCAAGCATACCTAGTCGAGACATAGCGTAATTATCCAGCATGTAAACAAGTTCATATTTTCCTCCTACGGTTCCAGAGACTGCATAGTGAGTTCCATAATCTTCTAGGAATTTGAAATACTCCCCCTTGTCATATGTAGTAGGCAGAAATTTTAAATCATCAAGGAAACTATCTGTGAGACGGACGTCCCGACTCCGAATTTGGAATCTTCCCAGCTGAATCTGTCCTTTTACATGCAGGAAGGTTTGGTTCTGAATGAAGGGAGAAGAAAAAAGAAGAGAATATCATTCTGGTATGCAGCATGGCAGGACAATCTGTTCCATTTTACTTGTGAAGAAGCAGCAGCGCTTTTCAACATGGCATTCAATCTAGCATTATGGAAGAGGGACCAACTTGTTAGATAAAAATTTAAAACCTCTCTGATTTAAACTGAGGAAGCAGCAAGAGAGTTATTTTAGTTCTTCCAGTTTTGCAGAACTCTTCCCTTACTCATTTCAGCAAGGCCTTCATGATCTATTTGACAACAGGTCTCTTGAAGCACAATGCCTACTGAAAAGTGGCTTTCTGATTTTATAACATTGAAAAGTAGTCCTACATGGCTTGCTAAGTAACAGAAGCTGCCCACTCAGCTCAGATGGAGTTTCCTCTTTGTTTATAGTCAGAGCAGAACTAAGTTCTCTCTTTTTTTGGATCACTTCCCTGTTATTCTCAGACTGTCAGAAGGAAGGGCATGGCTCCAATTAAAAACAAAACCCTCCTGACTGCCAGAAAGAAGGGCATAGCTCCAATTAAAAACAAAATACCCCAAAACAACATCATAAAATGAAAATTAATGAGGAAAATAATCCATTTGATGCATTTGACCCATACATACATTATCAGGCTAGGTATAGCAGCTGATATTTTTGTAAATTACACTCCAGGTGGTTTTATATCATATTCTAAACTAGGACCTAGCTACTGTCTGTAACTTGTGAAATAGAATCTTGTGAAATGGTTGCACTTAAGACTCTAAGGGAACACATGCCTTCCAAACCCCATTATTATTTGCAGTATTTATGTGTAATAGTAGTGCCCAATAGGAGGTATGTAAAAGGGACCTAGCACCTGACCATCATGTTATCTAGCACCATTTAAAGGATCGTAAACTGCTGACTCAGATGCTGCTTAAGACTGGCAGAAATCTTCAGGCTTCTAAATCACTGTCAGGAGATTTTTGTAGGTGCCGTATTCCTGCCAACCGGCATACACAGATCCTTTCTTTCCAGGCGCCTCCAGGCACCTCCAGGCTTCTGACTTTAACTTTCAGGTGAGCCCTGGAGGGTTCTCATGCAGGGACTGCCACTCCACAACCCTGCAGCCACATGAGTTTGCAGTGATAGAACTCTGCTTGTGACAGATTGTGACTCATTTTCTGAACTGATCTCTGAGCAAGAATTTGAGTCCAAAACTGCTATCACAAGCCACTAGACTATTAGGTACAGTAGAACCCCCTGACCTATAGAGTTTGATGTTTTGCTTCTGTGGAGATTTGTGGTTTGAGGTTTAAATGGTTTGTTTCCATCCCAAGAAAACTCATACTAGTACAAAGGCAATGCTGGATTCAGCCTATCTTTATACTGCAGACCTTCATCTTCAGCATTGTTTTAATTAATCAGTGATAAAACATAGCTTAGCTTTCCCTTACATCTATTTGACCTCCAGGGCTCTGAATGGGTCCTAGACAACAAGACTGACAAACCTGAAAATTTTAATAGTTGAGGCAAACCTAGTATTCCTTGCACATGGCATATTTTAGCTCTGTGGGGTAGATAGGCTTTGTGTATGACGGCATATTGTAAATCACGGACGTTGGCATGTAGGGTAGAAAAGGGTCTATGACCTGATCAGTTAATTCCACTAGCACACAGCTACTGGATTAGGCCATAATGTCATGCTGTGCTTGTTTTGGCTGGGGTAAAGTTAATTTTCTTCACAGTGGCTAGAATGGGACTGTGTTTGGGTTTTGTGCTGAACACAGGGTTGATAATACAGAGATGTTTTTGTTATTGCTGAATGTTGCTTACACATGGGCAAGACCTTTTCTGCTGTTTGTACTGCTGTGCTGGCAAAGAAGTTGGAGGTGCTTGGGAGGTTGGGGGAGACACAGCTGGGATAGGTGACTCAGTTGATCCAAAGGATTTTCCATGCCATATGACACTGGGCTCTGTGTATTAAGTGGGTTGAAGATGGAGGAAGGGGGGGATATTTGGAGTGATGGCATTTGTTTTCCCAAGTCGCCATTATACATGATAGAGCCCTGCTCTCCTGGAGATGGCTGAACACCTGCCTGACCGTGGGAAGCAGTGACAGAATTCCTTGTTTTGCTTTGCTTGTTTGCGTGGGTTTTGCTTTCCTTGTTAAACTGTCTGTATCTCAGCCCACGAGTTCTCTTGTTTTTACCCTTCCCATTCACTCCCAGATCCTGCTGGTGGGGGAGTGAATGAGCAGCTGCCTGGGGCTTGTCTGCTGGCTGGGATTCAACCAGAGCATGTCTAGCATCACTTTTTCTGGTCTATCATGTTTTGACCTCACTAAATGCTAAGGCTACTTCTTTACTATCAATTACAAAGGGGTGGGGTCTTTCCACTGTTTCAAAGGGCAGGTAGTGGTATGGCTTGTGTGCAGTCCCAAAATGGGCTTGCTTTTCTCCAGGCTGTCTACAAGAACCTTCCCTTCAAACATGCTGTGAGGAAGTGTAGGATGGGCATTGCTTATGAGAGCATGAGAGCTAGCACTGACTAAAGTCATGTCAGCATGCTAGTAAAACTGTGAGTTATTGTGTGCCAGTGCTAGCACCCATGCCTTTTAGCCCTGGCTATTTTATTTGTATGGATGTACCCGAATGTCTGAGATCTGATCTTTCAGTCATTATTCCTAAAATTTATTTTGTGTTTATGTAGTGTAGATGTACTCAGTGGCAATTTTTCATCACAATACTTGATCTAATTTGCCCACATTGCACTAGGTCAGAGCTGCTCTTTAATCAGGATGAGATCAGAGGTCTTGATCCTTTCTAACATCTAGCCCCTGATGAAGATGAGGGTGCTTTCTAGTCAAAGATAAACAGTGAGAAAAAGAAGATACTTTGAGTTGCCTTTTGGCCATGACTGAAATCATAACCCTATTGTCACCTGTATTTCATGTTTTTAAAACAAATGACAAAAAAGCAGCAGCTGACTAGAATACTTAGATTATTGTTGCATTATTCTAACACTGCATAAACTGTACCATTTGTAAAATAGTTACATTAGGACCTTTAGAAGAATTAATCTCACCCTTTCTGTGTAGCTTTGCAGGATGGAACTAAATGTATAATTCTTTCTGTAGTCATATTTGAAATTTCCATCTGAAGCATTTTTACTTCCATCAGTAGGTGTGTATTTCCAAGACAAGCCAGCACTAAAATGTTTCTGTTTTCCAATGTAAACCTCCCGTAACATTTTCACACGATCATGGTAGTACACAGATGAGAATGTTTTGTCTGCTTTTGTCTGAGGAAAGATAAAAAAAAGGTTGTATGAGAAAACAAAGCAGGCAGTAGTAGAAAAATCTATGTAGCACTTTAAAGCTGTACCTTTTACAGCGCATATCAATGCATTTTCTTACAGCTCTTTTTCCTTTTAAACGAAAATAAATGGCAATAGCTCTTCCTGCACAAACCACCTCATCTGGGTCAGTTCAGTGGTTCAAAAGTGAACAGAAAACTGCAATGGCAATAGTTTAGTGAGTATTAAATCTCAGCATGTAACACTGTCAAAGTAAATCATGTGTGTCAACAGCCCCTTTACACAGTCTACAACTTCCTTGTGAGGGGAAGAGGAGGGCAGGCACTGGTCTCTTCTCTCTGGTGACCAGTGACAGGACCTGAGAGAAGGGCCTGAAATTGTGTCAGGATAGGTTTAGGTTGGGTATTAGAAAAGGTTCTTCACCCAGAGGGAGGTTGGGCACTGGAACAGGCTGCCCAGTGCAGTGGTCAGAGCACCAGCCTGACAGAGATCAAAGAAGCATTTGGACAATGCTCTCAGGTGTGACTCTTGGGGTGTCCTGTTCAGGGCCCAGAGTTGGACTCGATGATCCTTATGGGTCCCTTCCAACTTAGGAGATTCTATGACTCCATGTGAGGAATAATAGTCTCACTTTCCTAAAACACGGTTAAGATTTGCTAAAAGCTCTTGATTTCTGAAATAAGTCAGAATTAGGATTCTGCCTTCTTTTCTTACAGAAAACAATGACTAATTAAGAATACCTGTTTCAGTGTTGTTTATTTTAGGATACATTAGCAGAACATCCCATTTTAGCAACTGAAAGTTGTTATACATCAAAATCAAATACAACCAGAGATCTCTGGGTCAGATTTATTCATTTTGGGAAGGACCTGGTTTAAATTATATTTGTTTTACCTAGTTCCTACTTACAGTAATTTAGGAGGCAAAATAACGTTTTGATTTCTGAAAAGTATCTGACTTTTTTTTCAATAATCAACATTTTTGGTGTTCAAACCTCACTGAAAGTCATAGTCTGAAACTTAAAAGCCTAACAATTTTTTTTTTCCCAGTAGGACAGAGAAAATCATCACTGATTAGAAAAAACAAGTAGGACCAGGATACTGTAATATTATGTCGACCATTTTATCAGCGGCTTTTACATGTCCTTGAAAGTGTAGCTTATTTACTCTTCTACCTTGTAAAAGTTGGGTATTGTAATCCTTTCTGTACATCTTCTGTTCCTTTCCTCTGCTCATGTTTTAAACCTTGCAGAAAGATAGTTTCACTTACTGTGCAAAGGTGCAGCAATGAAAATGTGGGAATTTATCTGGCATAACTGAACTTGACTGCTAAAGTAAGTAATAATATAAGATGTTTTCCTCTGGACTTTAGCACAAGCTTGAGCCTAAAAAACTGCTGCCTGACTCAAGAGGTATGCTGAGTCTTCCAAGAGTATGCCAGGACCGACATTCAATTAAACACATCCTCATTTGCAAAGGACTTAAACTTACATCGTAAGTGAGAACAGCCACATTCCACGGCTTGCGGTAGTATGTCCGCGTGTTCCCATCACGTACCCGTTCACAAAGACCATTGAAAAAGTCATTGTCAAATGGGCTGGCCATTGGCTGCATCCCTAAAACATTGATTCTACAAGAAAAATACAAGAGAAGTTACACTTCAGAAGAGGGGATATCAGCACACGTGACCTGTAGGCAATGGCATTAAGAGTGAAAAAGTCATATTCTGTAAGAGATTGAGACTATAGCTGTGAAACAGAATCTTGCTCCATCCAAGCAGCTTGCCTCATCTCTTGTGGTCTTCTCATCTGCGTATTGGAGATAAGGATACATCTTTTGTAAAGTTCTTGAAGGACCACATATGAGAAATAAACAAATAAAGCATTAAACATCAAATATGGTGAGAACCTCAGGAATGAAAGGAAGCAAAAAACATTTTTGCTTGACCAATATATTTGTGAGAAAGAACATTTGTTATTGACCAGTACATCTGTGAGAAAGCATTCCTTGTAGATTTAAAATGTACATCTCAACAGCTATATCTATATTTTTTTAATAACTTATATTTGATGCTGGTAGGTACTTGGTTATCAAGCATGTACAGCATCCATCAAAACTTTGGAATGAATGTACAGCTACTTCTAGCATTGTCTCGTCTTGCAGGGTGTGACCTAGTGGAATAGCAGCATTTCCTGGAGCATAAAAGAGGAAATCTAAACCCTTACAAAACCCAGGAAGCAGGCACATTGACTGTATAGCTCTATGCATCTATATACTGATGTACAATAAATACTTCCAAAAATAACTGCTCCTTGGAGGATTCTGTATAATTTTCTTGCTCTTTTGTGCCTGTTTCATACATTTCAATCTTTTCATAATTTCCTACTTACATCTGACAAATGTATGTGTACCTCTCTGAGTGTAGGAAGTGGTAAACAAATCATCAAAATCACCAGCATCACTACTCCCTCTCCATACTACATTTTATCATGGAAGATTTTAGTAACAGATTGTAATAGAAACTTCTAAAATTGCCTATATAATTGGTTTACTCCCCCATGCTAAAAAAAAGCAGCATTTTTGCTCTTGCACAAGAGTAAGAAATTAAATGAAAAGGACGTATACTTTTTCATTAAACACATGGTGGTGCTGTAGTATGCTTTTGTCTTCTGTTCAGTTTGGATTGCTGCCTTCTAACTCTGTTTATAGGTAAGCAATATGTCACGTTTTCTTTTTGTTAGAGATGAAAGAAATCCAGCAGGGTTTGAGAACGGAAAGATTCATTTTCATCTGACATTAATTATGAAAGCTCCTGTAAACAACAAAGATCTGGGAAGTGGAGAATTCAATATTGGAAGAAAGCTGCATATAAAGTGTTGTTGCAGTAAGGCATCCCATTGCATAAATAATCAAGAGATATTTTCTCTCTTTTAGACATGCATTTTAGCGAAGTAATTGGGAATTACTGACTAGTTGTGAAATATCATTAGAAACAAATCTATATATCTATAAACTTTACATTTAAATAATATGTAAGTTTATTCATGTGACATCTATGTATGATTCTGTTTACTAACATTATGATTGATTTACACTGTCTGCATATTTTATCCTCACAAGTGTACAAAATAAAATGGTAGTTAAGTGCTCTTGCAAAGGCTACGTAGCGTTTCTGAATAGAAATGCTACCATGATTCAGATTCCACTTTTGGGAATGTCACTGTGCCTGAGTTTTTTCAGCTGGCTTTGGAGGCAATCCCAAACTCTTCACTAGGCCCAATATGGCATTTTGCTACATACCCATGTCCTGCAGTCCTACCAACTTCAGACACATCAATATCGTGGTTTCGGCATGGTGGTCGTGGGTCAGATTCACAGTCGTCTTCATCAGAATAGTCTCCACAGTCATTGTCTACATTGCACACAAGTCTTCGCTTTATACATCGACCTGATCAAGGAATGAAACATTGCATGAATGCATTTTGGTCAAGATGGACTTTAAATGGCACCCTCAACTACTCTTCATTAAGATCTTTCTCTAGGTATATTTCTACTGTTGCCAGGAGGGATTAAAATCTTATACTCTGCCACTTTCAAATGAAAAAAAACGACTGTATTGACATGTAAGTTAATAGGATGACTGAGAAAAGTAAGATGCAGGGGAATTGCTGTCATCTGAAGAAAATTGTAACATCCTAGACTGTTCTGTTGTAAACTTCAATTGTTAGGTTGGTTGGGGTTTTCTTATTTGTATTAAGAGAATACAGGAAAATGCCAATTCAACGTCAACAAAGAATCCTTTCTAAATAATTTAAATTGTTGGTATTTGGACTATATTATTTGAATATTAGATGAGTAATATGTAGTGTCCAAAACTATAGTGATTTGTATTCTAAAGCAACAGGGAAGTAGGAATTTTCAAGAGTTTACGTATCACAAGTTTTACAAAGACTCTTTTTTTTTCCTACAGGATTTAAAGACTGTGGTAAATTAGCCATAGCATAATAAAACAACACTTTGATATCATCAACCTCACCTGTAAATGACACACAATGCCTGTAAACTAGTCTACTTCTGTAGTCTGTTAAGCGTCTGCTTTCTAATTTGAAATTGCTTTATTTGCACTTTTCAGTATTTGAGTTAAAAACAATACAAAAAATGTCTTGAAACTCCAAATTCATTTACTACCTTTCTGTTTTGTTTTGGCTAGTTTTACTACGATTTACTTTTCCTACTTTATTTTGATTTCTGATGAATCTTGAGCACTACATTCATATGCCTTGTATCACTTTACAAATTTATATCTTATTTGGGATCTAGATGCATTCTGGTCTCCAACTAACATCTATCATGCTAGTTAGATCACTGAACTTCCATATCCATTTTGTTAAAATTCCTTCAGTCCTAGTTTTTTTCCTAGTGATTTTTCATAAAACCTATGATTCAATATCAGGTGTGGCAGTTAAGCTAGAAGAAAGGATATGGTCAATATGGTCAGCTTCTAACTATGGAGTAGAAGTTACAGACGAATTTAAACTAGATGCAAATTAAAATGGAAAATGAGAGGAATGTACCCTTTCTTAAGCGGTTTTGCTGCTGTGGTTTTGGCATTGTGGCTTTGAACCCACCTGTCCATGGACTGTTTTTAAATGCTAGCTTGAGGCTGACGTAACTTATTCACAGAACTAAAATGTGTTTTCTGGGTTCCTGCTTTACGTGCTATGGCATGGAAACAAAACCTACCCGAACTGCACTGAAAGTCAGTACCACAGTCTGGTTCTTGTTCTTCAGGACAGACATCTCTGGTTTCACAGATTTGTGTGTCTCCTAGGGCCTCCAGGCATGCTTTTCCACCAAACTGCCCGAATCTTTCAATTCGTCTGGAGCGAAACTTGAAAGGCAAATAACACTATTAATATTACTTGGAGAGAAAAGAGAACTCTACCAGAGCTTCAGGGTTTCCAGCTGAATTTAGAACTTTTCAAAATGAAACATCTTTGGTGAACTTTTTTATTGCAAATCCATAGGCACAATTCATGGTTAAAATAACATTGAATTAATAATTATGATTAATAATACTTAGCTAGTATGTAGAGATCCTAAATTTTCACTATTTAGTTTACTTTACTATTTTGTTTATTTCACTCCAGTGTGGAAATGCATCATTTGTATTTTGTATGCTTTCAAGTCTTTGATTTTTTTAAGTCTTAAAAGAACTCTGCTAAGAAAATAAACATTTGCTTTTGAAAAACAATTATTTTAATTTAAAAAAGGAAAAATTAATTGAAAAATAATGTTTTAAACAAAAACACCCACATGGCCAAAATAAATAATTTTTATGAAAAAACCATTTTGAATGAGAACATTTGAGCAGTATTGCAGAACTGGATGTAGTATTCTCTTACTCTATGGCTTCAAATCTGACAATATTATGGGTGTCATCAAATCACGAACATACAGTATTAAGAGCTGCAATCTGATGTTTTCTCATAACCAACAGGCAGACATATCATCCCTTTGATTGTGACTTTGGAACAAAGACTTCCAAGGACAGCTTACCCTTTGATTGGTGCATGGGTCGCAGGGCCCCCATGCACTCCAGCTGCTCAGTTTACAGTCTATGGGAGATGGAGCATTCAGTTCCCTTGTTCCCCTGTGGAAAGCTTTTTCTGAAGAGCTGTCAAACAAAACATTCCAGTACAGTCCTGGGCAGTATACTAAAATCACATGTGAGTTTTTATTTAAACCATAGACCAATATTTTGGAAGCATCTTCAAGCTGATTTCTGTTTCACTTTCATAGCAGTACTGAGATGTATCAACAGCTGCCTAATATTAAATTCTTTGGTGGTTTAAAATTACATTAAAAAAATTTGAAGACTTAATAAGCCAGGTCTTTTCCCCTTTTTTAGATCTTTGTGCATACAAATGCTCTTCTGCTGGGTCATGTTATTGAAGAGAATGAAACAATAACACACAGAGAACATCTGCAGTCTCCTATTCAGACAGTAGTTGCGCTCCCCAATATGTAAAGCTAAAGGCAAAGGCACAGCAGCACATGGATGCAGCACTTCAATACATCTTTGTGGTTTTAGCTTATTGACTTTGATGGTGTTGCTCTTAAGCCTGAGTAAAAGCATAACTGCTTTCCAGAGTTGAAAGAAGACTCATAAATAAAGGTATTACTTGGTAACAGAATAACTTACATTGCTAGAAAAAACAGACATGTTTAGCTATCTTACTATTCTTCAGCTTGCCAAGTTGAATACTCTTGCAGTTAGTGACTCGTCATTTTGGTGCTCAGTTTTGAATACCATCAAACTGCCAGTTCTCAGTAAGTGTAAGGCCATCACTTAATAGTTTCCTTAAAGCACCCACTGGTAGATATTAAAAACTGATGCACTGTAGAATGACTTATCAAGTGTAAAACCCAAGGCTAGTAGTTTACTGGTGACTTCATATTTGCAGGTAGCAATAGCAGATAGGAGAGGAATAAAGGAGCAATGAAGTCTGGCTTGTTTTGTTTACTCTCAGTAACTTATTCCCGTTCGGCCTTACATTCGGACTATTCATCCTCTGTGAAGCAATTCTCTCTCTGCATCTCTCCAAGTTAATGGTCTTGCCCCTGGTCTACAATGCGACCTTCTTTGCTGAGCCCAGCTGGTTGGCAGATCTGCAGCTCCTGCAGTGTGAGGTATGTAGGGGTTTTCATTGCAGGCAGGGCTTTGCCCTCTGCTCTTTGACCCCCTTACGTCATACAAATATTGCAGGAGTCAAGAATCCAAACAAATGTAACCTGATTCCACAAGATTAAGAAATCTGCAGTTTGGACAAGAAAGACATAGGTTTTGGTCCAACTCTCTGGTGCCGTTTATTCTATGGTCAGTTTATATGTGTATTAAGTTGTTATTGAGACAATAAATTGACCTCTTTCCACCTATCAAGTCTTTGCAAGTTCATGGATCACAGGCTTGCCCAACACTTTGCCATGACAACTATTAAATGCAGAAATAGGTTACCCAGGGAAATGGTAGACTGTCCTTCCCTGGAAATATGCAACACTGTTGGTGGGACTCCTAGATAACCTAACTTAAAGCCTCATTTTGAAGAGAACATCACAGAGCTTCTCCAGAAGTTCCTATCAAAGTATTCAGCAGTTCTATGACATTCTGGAAAGTTGCAGTATATTTGAAGTTTGGTATAGCCTCTTCAAAACCAACTCTTTCATCCGTAATTAGCTCATTTTACAGATGCTTCATACTAGGCAAGCAACTCTTGAATAGTTCCTGTACAGTTTTCTATGAAGTATTTTCCCACCACTCAGCATGACAGTAACGTCAGCAGTGGGAAAAAATTAAAATCTACTGCTCTGGCGAAAGAATGAGAATCAGCTTGTTCCTCCCAGTATCTGCAGGATACCTTTCCATCTCCTTACTGATGGAAGACTGCAAACGTCTGAGTAACAGCCTCTGTTCTGGCATCTTGGGTTGAAGACTGACAGGTTGTCCTTAAAGATGGTAGGAGTGTGAACCCTTAGATGTTAGTCCTATAAGATATATTGAGGCATCTAATGGGATTTCTGAAAGCAGACATTTATCTTATTCCTAGTAGTTACCAAGTATTCTGATGTTAGACAAATTTACAATGAAATATATTTCTGAACTTTTAATTTACTGTAAAAATAGAGCCAAAACCCCTTACAGGCAATAAGAATTAATCATGGAAAGCAGCCATGTGCCTAAAGAAGCAATCAGGCTCAAACTACTTCAGGTCCTAAAGATTCTCCCAGAGATTGTTGTAAGTCATTATTTAGAGTCTAAAATAAAAATTACAGGCAGAAAAGACTGAGTTGAAGTTTCCAATGCAAATGGAAGTCTTGCCATCAACTGTCTGCAAACCAGAGCTGATGGTAGTCTCTGACTGACTCTTGGGTGGCAACATTTTTCACTTAATAAAAGATCTTGTCCAACCTAAGTGATTCTATCGTTTTATGATAATCACAATTTAGCAACTTTTGCAAGAATATTCATTGAGTGATGTACATACACCCCTGGGCCTTCTCCAGCATACTATATGAGGTTCACATGATTTGGTGCAGATCCAGCTCTAGGGTTTTGAATTTACTTGAGGTTAGAGAAATAAAAATAATAATTAAAAAAAGAAAATCAGAAAAGTATCATTACAAGTGATTCATAAAGTCTGAAACACCACTATTGTATCCACTATTCAGGTTATCTGGCAATTCAAAGGGACATATATTCAACAACATTGTTTAGAAGAACCAAGATACTGCAAAAATTTGCAAACTTGTCACCTCCACATTAAATTTGAAGAAAAAGTGTTTCTGAGAAACCACATTGAAACAGATGCTAAGTCACACAATTTAAATAGGAGAGGAGGTAAAAGCAGTTCAGCTACAGAAGAAAATCACTGAAGGTGACAGTTGAGAGCGTGAACTTCAGAGACAGGCATGGA
>VXBT01011308.1:19644-44639 GCA_013400235.1 Oriolus oriolus
CAGCTTTGAGAGGTCCTGCTGACAAGCTCTGAGTGATCATCCTGATGGCCATTTCAAAATCTAAGACTGACCAGCAGTGATTTAAATCCTTAACTCAAAAGCTGGTAAATATATTCCTTCATATGGACATTAAGACAGTCAACTGTCCTCTTAGTTTTAATGGTAAATTACATGGTGCCATGCAGTCAAGAAGATTAAAAAAAAAAAAAAAAAAACAAACCACCAAACTATGACTCTGTAAAGCCCTTAACCTATATTTCAAGGTGGATAACAAATCTCTTGCAGTAAATTATTTTTAATCCCTTAACCGTCAAACAATATTAGAAATAAGCAGAATAGCCTAAAACAGCAGCTTACTAATGGATTTATTGTTTTTTTTAGCTATCTCTCTTAAAGGAGTTACGTAATTTTTTCCAAACATGAGAACATGTTCTAAGTGAGATTTCCATGCATCTATTTGGATCTCCTGCAAAGCTGGAATACGCAAGCTGAATTATTGAAACTTCTGAGGGCAATGCAATTTAAGTATGGTCCCATGGTCCCGCAGAAAGAAGAAAACATCTTTAGCAGCAACAAGCTCAGGCTGAGCAGCCAAAGGGAGGTGAAGTTCTAGTGACAGTTTTTACTAAATCAGCTGGAGATTTTTCTCCACATTTTTCTAACTGGTCCAATGCAAGAAGTTATAGGAGGACACTTTGCCATCAGTGACAGAACCTGTGAGGAATGAGGCAGGTTTTGAGCTCCTAATGTCAACTAGACCACAAGTTTGAGTTACAGAGGACAGGATCGACAGCCACACTGATGTTTATTTGGTATGAAGAGTTGCTTCTTTTTAATGTCATTAAGTAACAGGTACTACAGTTTTATATAACAGTGTAACATCAATAAGTTTCTACATTTCCAGTTTGAGACAAATACTTAAATTTGTGATTTTTTTAAAATTTTTTTTATTTGCATTACAGAAAGTGCAAGAGAAGTTTGTATACAAGACTAATTGCATGACTGGCTGAATTAGCTACTAAGGCTGTATTCAAGTTGACTTTCTTAGCTCTCCAGTTTAGCAACAGCTTAGGCATTTGATTTAACAATAACATTTCAAGTTTATACTTAGCATTAACAGAAAAACTTCGGACACATCAGTCATCACCACTGGCCAAGAATGCTGTTACAGGCAGTTGTAACTGGTTCAAAAATCTGTTAGTAAAGAGGCTCAAGAGGCTCTTGAGAAAAGGCATGCTTTTCAAGAGATAGAGTACTACCTCACATTAATGGCGCAGAGGTGGTGCATCTGTTCACAAGGAGCCTAGGCACAGAGTGAAACCATTATGATGTTTTTGTTTTCCAACATGCTGGAAACACACCCCACCACACCATGTGACAACTCAAACTGAGCACATCAGGGATTCACTGAGATACAAGCAAGAACCCTACCTGCTTGTTCCATTTGTCTGCCAAGCCACCTTAATAGAAAAGTAATCCTAGTAGATTTCCCTCCCTGAAAAATGCCATATTAGCACCAAGACAACAGTTAGTGTCCACAACTACCTAAATGTTCTGCAAGAAGTTTTTCAGCTTACAGTGTAGGCCTCTAGTACTCAGGGCTTTAGCCGTGCTGTTTCAGACCCCGCAGTCCCTTAATGACACATTTATGGCAGAATGATACTTTTACTTTTAGTTAAATAGATTAATATTAGATTCTTTTCCTCTACACATAGTTACATTTTTGTGGCTAAGAGACCAAGTCATCTGTCCAGTCACCAATTAGAACTGAGTAGCATCCACTTAACTTTACAACTGGCTGCTGCTGTCATAATGGGCAACTGACCTAGTTGTTTAAGGTATAGAGTTTTAGCTACTAATTCAATACCCTTATGCAAAGGCAGCACCTCTTCCCTAGGTACATTAAGTTCCTCTATTTTGGGACAGTAAGTGCTATGTAAAGGGAAATGGTACAAGACACATTACTCAGTGCTGCCAGCCTCTCTGTAGAGGAGTGCAAAGAACTGAAGTAAAAAGTAACATCCACCAATTGAATTTGGGTTTTCAGCGCGAGTCAATATCCCCATTTGCTTTGCCCTGAATTATCATCTTCACAGCATGTTCTTTGAGGGTCCGTGCTTCAATCTACCTGGATATGTTTTAGATTGCAGACATCATGAAACAACAGCAAGAATAGCAGACAGCAAAGTGAAACACGTAGAAAAATCACGTTGAGAAGAGGTCCAGTTATTCCATTTGTCCTTTTCTGGTTACGCCTAGTATGATGGAAAGAAATTAGTGTTAAGATGGTTCTAAGTTATGGCTTTATTGCTCAAGCAGAGCCACTGAGAACAAAACTAAATCCATAAATACCAACACTTGTCTTCCATCAGAAGCCAGACAGTATTTCAGGGGAAGACTTAAAGGTATTACAGAAGAAGATTTACTGGATCAACAGATCATGCTTTCCAGTCAATAGTATGACATTTTAGATTATGTTGTTTCTAGCAACAAAAGCTCTTATAACAGCTTTTGATTAAAAATCGAAGTCTAACAGCCTTATTCTAGTTTTGCTCCATTTTCCCCAGAGTCCATAACTGCAATTGTTGAGGTGATTAAGCTTCAGAAATCTGTATGCTGCATACAGGGCACTCTGTGCTAACACTCTCCCACAGATATCTGAAGGTATTAAAGTCAGCCCCTCCGAGTTCTGCAGCACATATTTAGTCATTAATTTTCCTCAAGGAAAGGAAATCTAGATCTATTGTGAGCTTGAGATTTAAGTCTGTGGAAGAATAAAGGCTTCATTTCTAAGAAAGTGAAGCTGGCTCGGCTTAGACAGAATGCAGCTATGTACAAGTCTGATAGAAGTACTCTAGCAGAAATTCTTTCAAGCACTGTTTGCCATACTTCAGAGAGCATTAGTGTTAAGCTATTGCAGTTTTTAGCTGTCTGTCTCTTTACCAAACATTTAATCAATGAATTTCAGAGGATGAAGTAGGTTGGTTTATTAGTAGTAGACTTACCTGATCTATGCAAACGGGTTGCCAAAACGATCACGAAAAGGACCAGAACATGACTTCTGAGATTCCCTCTAAACAAAGAGGGAATAGGTGTTAGTGGATTTCCAGTTTTCACCAGATTTACTCTGCATGGCTCCATGAGCTAGTTCCTGTTCCAAACACCCAGAAAGAATACTTCAGAACTCCTGCTAAATATGCATTTACTGTACTGCTTCAACAAAAGAAGGGGGATCTAAGCTATGTTAGCAGCTTTGCTAGTCCAAGGCAAGGTATTTTTCAGAAAACCATGTTTGCTACTGCACACTCCTTTGGAGCCAGTGCAGTCATGATGAGATATCTTTTAGTCAAATGCTAGAAGTCTTAAGTCAGCACTCTGGAACTGGTCCAGAATTTCCACCGAGGGCTTCAAGTGCTGTCTTCCAAATGGAGTGATCTGGTGAAGCCACTTTTCCCCCATGGCGTCCTGAACATGGAACCTCCCATTTGTTCATCTAGAGAGCTTCACAATCCACAGTGCTCAGTCTGCTCTAAAGAGGATTATATATAACCAAAGTGGAATATTTCTGCAGCTACATGATTTGATACTCTTTTGTAGAAAGTCCCAATACCAAAGAACTTTCTGCTAGTCTTTGCAGCTTGGGAAACTGGTTGTGGAACCAAGCCAAATGGAGTAATGCTTTGTTACCCTTCTTGCAACAAATACCCTCTGCTAGACTACATATTAGCCTCAAAGACGCAAAGGGTTTTTTGTTGTATGGCCTCTAAAGCCAGAACTAAGCTACTGCTCAAACATAGGCACCACAGTCATTAAGGAGAAAGAAAGGTTTTTGATGGGTTTTTTGTGATGGTGATGCCATTTGTGGGGTTTGGTGGATTCTTCTTTTTTTGTTTCTGGTTTGTCTTTTGGTTTGTTTTTTTTTGTTTGTTTGTTTGTGTGGTTTTTTTACTACTTACAGATGAGGAATTGAAAGGGTCTGTTTTATCTGGACTTTCAAACATGCTATCAGCCAGCAGTGCGCTTTGTTGAGGAACAGGCTTTGGTGGTTCTAAAAAAGAGACACATTCTGCTATAATCACTTAACAGCTTTAACAAGAACTCAGGTCTGCCTGTATAGCAGCACCACAGCTCATCTAATTAGAAACAAAAAAATTTTACATGGAAGTTGCTTGGAGTGACTTTGAGCCCCAATTTTAACTCCTGCTTGTCCCTCACTAAGCTTAAGCTGGGTGGAAATTCTAACGTTATACAGACTCAAGTTTACCTCGTTCTAGTCAAGTCATTTAGGCACTAGGTGTCAGTGTTTAGCCACTGCCGCTGATCAAGTCTTACTTGAGACAGCCCGTCAACCCTCTATTTCAGGGTAACCATCTATTTCATCATAACCATCAAAAATGCTACCAGTCATTTTGGCAGACAGCTTGCTACCTTCCATTTCATCGTGATCTGTACTGTCTTTAGAAATGCCTACTTTGCTGCTAAAGCCGAGGCTTAAAATTCCAGAATCACCTGAAAGGCTTTGCTGTTCTCCTCTCCTCGCTGGTACTGCAGGTGGCTTTGTCAGCTGGAAGTCTTTGAACATTTCCTTGACATCCTTCATTTCTTTATCCCCAAGTGGATCCAGAGCAATGAATGCATCGCTCTCTTTCTTGGACAGCTCCTTCTGCGGTGTAGCTCTGGGTGGTGGCTGAGGTGGGCTGGCTGTTGTTGACACGGAGGGCAGTGCAGAGGCTGTCTGAGCTGGTAGTGTTGGAGATGTGAATACACTGCTCTGGAAGGGATTTACAGCACTGGTTGGCTGTGCCCAAGAACTAGCTGGAACATGTGCTGGCTGTGACCAGAGACCAGGAGACTGAGTGGGTGTGGCACCAAAAGATGAAGATTGGTTCCAGCCTGGCACTGCTTGAGTACCAAAGGCACGTGGTTGAGTAAATCCTGGAGACTGAGCAGGCATCATAGACCCGTGAAAGACTGATGCGGCCTGAGTGAAGGAAGCTGTCTGTGGGGTCCATGGTGATGAAGTTACTGGCAAGCCACCTGCAGGAAGATTACACAGCACTGTGTTGTTACACAGCACTTCAGTCATCTGAAGACCGCAAGCAGGAGTGTATCAATTCTACAAAGGGTACCAGCAAAAGATTTTCATGTACTGTTTGCAAAAATCTCTTGGTTTGCAATTACAAATCAAATCATTTGTGGGGAAAGGCAGCTGGAGAAAGGGTTTAATTTTTTACTTTGCTGCATTTCAGTGCTGCAAGAACAAAATTGAGGTTGTTGTAAGGGAAGAAGGAACATACTTAGTTCTAGTGTGGAAGTGACAGGTGGATTTGCTATGTAGTTACTTCTGTTTAAATGATTGTTAAGATACTGTGCAGCAATGTTACCCTGACCTCACAAGTTGTGCTTGGCTCACTTCAACCTTGTCTGCCTGCGGGAGCAATCTGCTGTCAAAGTTAAAGCAAAAAAGCCCTGATCCAGTTAAGGATGCAGAGTTTAGCCCTCTATTCACAGAATTTAATAGTTTAGGGCAAACGGCACATGGATTAAAGGGTATAGCACTACACAGGAGGTAAAGAAAAACTAGGATCCGTGTTTTGGTGTTAGCAAGTATCTTGGAGTGGAACAAGACCTTGGCTTTTGTAAACTGACCTAGACCAGCCATTGGAGATGCTGTGGTAGAACTTGTTTTGAAGAGGTCCAGTGGACTAGTTGGCAGAGCTCCTGCTTGTGCCTCTGAGCTCAAGCTAAGGCTCTCCATAGATGGCGCAAAGAAGTCTGAGCTGAATAAGTCATTCGATGCAGTCTAGAAAGAAAAAGAAATTTGTGAGATGCCATGGCAGAACACATGCTAGCATGATCAAGGCTCTCTAGTCCAGAGCTAGAAGATTTTTTTTCATCTAAAGCAGAGGAGGGAGTTCTGATGTATCATGTAGAGTATAAGAGTTTCAAACATCGCTCTTTTTTCATGCCTATCAAAATGCATGGCATGAAATTGGTAAAATATGTAGCAGTCACAAGTCAACAGCAAAAGAACAGGACTTAAAATAACCGAATTATTTGCTATCACAGTGAGCTTCCCTCTGCACCCCACCCCTTTAAACACTACTGCCTAGTCTGCAGCAACCCCTATGGTTGTGGCAAGGTCAGCAGAGTTCTGCGTAATTTGTGTACAAGACAAACCTGATCCAGAGCCATCCTGTGCCTAGTCAGGCAAGTCATTAAAATTGCCTTCAGTAGGCAAATACTGAGAAACTACATGGGTTTCTGTAAGCTAGTACTCATATCTTATTGTTATGAAAACATAGGTTGATGGGTATACTGCTATCATAACAGATTCTGGCATTATATCAAGTGTTAATATGCATAGCAGCATACTTACCAGACCTTTACAGGAGTATGGCAGCATTAAAGAAGAGAGTATAGAATTTAGTGACCATAGCTACTATGAAGCATTCATAGATATTAGAAGGTACTATGGCTGCAGAGAGGTTAGAGAAAGCAGGGCAGGCAGAGGCAGATGTGTTGTGAAGCTAGGTAGCCAGTTATACAGTAATAAGAAAGGAAAGCTTCCTTCACCCAGCTTCTCCAAGTAAAATGATGTGTATCACCATAAATTGCTTGAACACCGTTCACCTTGACAGATCTCCTTCCTCTTCCTGGCTTGGTGCTCTGTGGTGGTGGGCTAATTGTTATAGACTCATGTGGCATGAATTGGTTTTCAGATTCCAGCTTTACTCCATTCTGCAGAGATACTCCTTTGGAAGCACCTTCCACAAACAGGTTTGTTGGGACTTCAAGAAAGCCATTCCGTTCTCTCTCTGGTATCACACTGGGAATTCTTGCTGCAGGTGACTTACTCTCAAGTGGCCACTGGCTTGTTAGTGCTTCTCGTTTGCCAGTTCTATTAGAAATCTGGTCAAACTGTTTATCAAAGTAGTCAATCTCACCATTTGAAGCACCATTACACACTGGTGTCAAGGTACTCAGACTTTTCTTCTGATCAGATTTTAGAGAATCAAATGAAGGTGGTGCAGATTGGGCTGGCTGTGTGAAAGGATCATCACTGAAGGGGTCTGGATTAGGTGTGGGAAAGAAGCTGAGACTGGTAGAGAAAGAACTCTCAGGCAAGAAGGGTGTCTGTGCCTTTGGTTGTGGAAGAGAGGCTGTGATGCCATTCAAGAAGAGATCCTCTTTTGCAAAGGTTTGTTTGGTCTCAATTTCAGAATTAAAATCCACTAAAAGAATCTCTTTAGCTTCCTATTTTTTCAGAGAGAAAAATGAAGTTAGTTATTTGTAGATTTTGGTGCAGTGAAAAAGCTCAAGGAAAATAGCTGCAAAAGAAGAGATCCTAGTATCCAATGCATTATACCAGTAAATATTCAAAATCACACAGGCAAGCACTGCGTCTACAGTCAAATTACAGCTACTTGGTTTCTGAAACTTGATACTTAAACATCTGTTTCGAGATCCCAATCAATTTTTCTTCAATCTAGTTACTGTAGAGTCAGTAAGAACTAATACACCTAGGCTTTCACTTGAGTCAAGCCCTTATTTGAGTTCTAGTCCTTAGTTTTCACAAGTTGTGAAATCACACTGCCTTAGTATGACTTCAAGCTGCAGTCTCGGCTTCAGAGTAACACTGGAGAACTATTTGCCAGTGGAAGATAATATGCTGATTCCCCACCAGGCATGCAGGAGAAGGGTAAGATTTGGTCACTGGCTGGGTTGACAGCATCAATTGCATCATGGCTGATGGTGGCTTATGGTGCCAGATTTAAAATTATAGGATTTTTGGGGTCATACTGAGCTATGACACGGTTTATGAACACTTTTGTGCAACTAGGCCAAATTTTGAGCTAGAGCTACTAGAATGACATTAGTAGAATTAAGTACTGGAATGACATCTAGTGATTAAGTGGATACTTCTATAGCCCTACCCCACCAGTACACTGATGACTGCTAGGCAGATGTCTCAGTAAAACCTGTACTTACTACTAGGACTAAATTTGCTTTCAAAGAAAAAGCCAAGGCAGCTAAGCCAGACTCTACTTACTGTGGGACTGCTCATATCAGGAGGTGTTGACATATCCCCAAACAAGTCCATCTGGTCAACTCCCTTGAAGCCAGAAATATTGAAAGCATTGATATCTGTTAGAGCTCTCACAAGAAAAAGAATCAAGCATTATGCAGATTTACTGTAAAAACAGCTATAAACACTGCTTTTCCTACATGATATGGAGACTGTCACTTATGAACTCCTTAATGGCATCAACAAAGTTTTAAAATTTAACCTACCAGTTTCATTTTGTCAGCTTGATCAGCAGGCAGTGCTTCACCACCGTTCTGTAATAGATGGATAACAGTTTCAGAAATAATTGGAATTTCAAAATTTGCCTTAAAGCAAGGGACTTGCAGGCTTTAAAAAGCAAGTGATGGAAAAGGGAAGCATGGGAGAGATCACTACTCAGTATTAGTTCCACAGACCCCTTTTATTTCCATTTCAATGTAACTGGGCATCTGACATTGCCTTCATAATGCTGGCAGCATAAAGAAAGTCAAAGTTAGGTGTGGTGCAGCAGCATACCTAATCAAGAGAGGCTGAGTGGGAGTAACCTACCTCAGTCTTACTTGCTTCTTCACTCTAAAGAAAAAAGAAGACTTTTAATAGCTAAACATCATGTGGAATGTCAAAAGTCTCTCACTTTGGAGGAGCTTACCAGACCTAGGCAATCAGACAGCTGGCACAACTGCCAACCAATAGCTTCCAGTGTTCCTGGATTTAGGCAGAGCTCAGGATCAAGTCTTACAAGAGCACAAAACTCAGCCAAAGTTGAAACAAGCTTTATGCAGAGTCGTGCAGTTTCTGTATTTTTACTCACCTTTTTCTTTTCTTCTTCTTCCTTCTTCTTCATGTTATATATTAGTTGGAAGAGGTCCTTAAGATCAGAAACCAGAGGCTCGGCCTGGAAAAGAATGTAGATTTTAGGCCATGTACTACTTTTATCTGGAATTCTACTGCTGCAATCTGTGCAACAAGCCAAACATTCATAAATGGTGCAAGACTTAGGTTGAGATAACAGGAAAAGCAAGAGTTTAATGACCTGTTTAGTCTTCATACAAGATTCTGCTTGTGCAGAATCCAAGGCAAATGGAACACAAACCAGTGCAGAACTGTTGCTAACTCTACAGGAAAAGTGGCTGTACACAAATTTGTGCTAACCTGCTATGTTTTTGCTAAAAAGATGGTAGCAATACTTCTTAATTGCATGGCAAGTCCTAGAAGTGCAAAATGTATCCAAGCCTACTTCTGGTAGTCTCCTGAGAGGAAAAACATTTTGCATTTGTCTGTTTCCTACCAATTCCAGCACTGAACCTGGAGAAAGCTTCTATGAATAATACTAGCTTTATTTTAAACAGTATACAAATAGCAAATGAGCAAGGCACCTCAAATGTGTAAAGCAGAGACCAGCTTTAAATGGGATCTGTGACATGATGACGGTTTAATGTGAATTAGAAAGGCACGCCTTTGGCATGCCCTGCACATCCATTAACAAGAAAGTTTTTGCTGAGATGGTGGTGAGTTCAGCTACACGGCTTTGGAACGCTTGTGTCAGGCATACAGCAGTTGTGTCAATGCCTAAAGTAGGACAAGTCCCCCTCTTCAGCCACTACCATTGGCTCAAGCAGAGAATCCTTTGAACAGATCTCATTGTCTACACCTGATAACCATCCTCTCCTAATCACAGGGTTTAGACATGCAGCTGCAGAAAGAGCCATTTCAAGATCTACTGACTTGAATGAGGAGTACAGCTGCAGCAGACTAGAGATGCAGAAGTCCTTACTTCTGAGCTAGACAAGTTTATGTCAAGAACAACCAGCAGCAAGTCAAGAGCTGTCTAAAGCCCGGCTGGGCTTGGAGGCTGGCAAGCAGCACCCCATGGTGAAATGAGGGAATAGACTCCAGAGTACATACAAAAGGCTTTTGTTCTTAATCTACAATCCCACTGAAACCAATACAATTATTGGTCAGAATGCTGACAAACTAATTAAACAAACTTAGAAGCGAGTCTTGTAGGTGTTACTGAAGTGGTAACATGCTCCAACAAGGAGTTCCTCAGTCCCACCTGTAGTGGGTCCAAAGCTGCCAGCAGGTTCTCTGGGAGGGCAGGCAGGAATGGATACAAGAAATTTCTGGCTTTCAGGTCTGGGCTTACCAAGTCATTATAGTGAATATTGTAAAATCATTATAAAGACAAGCTGATAAATAATAAATACCTAACTTCAGGTTGTTTGTGAAGCTGCATAGTTCTCAGCAGTATTTTTAAGTAACTTGTTTCCACTATTGATTACATATAGATTCCCCTCAGAGAGCCTAACCCTGCACACAGGATTTCTGCATGGGAGGAGCCTATCATAGAAGGATCAGAATCCCTCCCACAAGTTAGGTTAGGAGGTCCTAGGAGCACGAGACCTGTCATTCACAGGCCTCAGAATCATTGTTGCAATTAAATGAGTGATTTCCCTGCTGCACAAAGCAAAGCATCACATGAACTAGAATAATGTACTTCTACATTCCTGTTAATTTTGAGTGAAGCTCTGGCTATTTTACTTAAGAATTTGTACTCTCGCAGTGGAAAGCCTGTGATAATGGCTCTGTTCATCTCACTAATGACTTTCATGGTACATAGACAGGTTAAGCATTGTTAATCATAGTAACCGAGAGACTACTTGAGTGTTTTTATTCTGGACTACAAAGAAACTGTACAAGTCAGAAGCCAGTGTTTACACAGTCAATTCCTATTGTCCTTCTTTCAATAAAGTCTGTCCATGCATGCTGGTAATCCCCATAGGAATTCTGTAGGATTACCAACAAAACACTATACCCTTACCACGTTAAATGTTTCTACAATGGCCTTATCCACAGCAAGTGAGAAAAAGTATCTGATCCATACCTGTTGGGCTGTTTTTATGGCAAAAAACTGGTGCTGGCCTTCTCCCCCACATATATAGCCAAAGGCACGATTGTCTGTTACATCCCGAGCAATAAAGGAGATTTTGTTTACTGGATGCTCATGCTCTATGACCTGGAATTGGGAAAAAATAACTATTGGTTTAAATTGCTGGAAACATAATGGCTGCTATTCTCTGTAGTTAGAATGATTGAGACTGTTAAAAAGCTTCAGTCCAAACCTCAGATTTATGAGTCTTTGACTAAGCACAACAGGACGTAGCTGTCTTTTTGCCAGAAGTCTTCAACATTGCAAACATTTCACAAGCCAATTTTTATATGTGGAAGTGGGGTATGGTGCCATGAAGGAATCTAGTTCAGATTGGTCTAGCTTCTAGGTGCTTCCCTAGCTTTAAGAATCACATTAAGAAACTAAGTTATATCTTACCCCAGTTTTCTCATCTATTATCTTGATGCCAGAGAGGGAAATGTTTACCCAGATCTTCTGTTTGTGTTGACCCTGGGAACGGGCTGCTGCTGCCATTCCCTAAAGAGAATGAATGTCAAAGTATTGATGAGATTTCCGCTGGATTGATCTTGAATTTTTCTTTGCAACATATGACTGCTTAGGTGTTAAGTGATACCACAGAACTAGACTGTTTTCTCTATAAATGTTTTAGAGCTTTAAAACTGATTTTGGTTCACAAAGCTGCTGTAGTAGCAGCATCTTTACCTGCTTTTCTGGCCTGATTGAAGGTATGTGAGTGTTCTGTACTACAGAAGCAGTAGTCTTTGTTGCTGCCAGGATTAATTTATTTTTTGGTTTACTTGTATCCCTTGGTGTCATCATTGACACAGGATGCCAACTTGTGCTTTGAGGTCAGTGTTAAATTGCACAGCAATCCCCCCTTCCCTTCCAAACCCCAAGCTCATAATTTATGATTAAATTCATACTGCCAGCATTCATACTGGATGCCTGCAGACCCAAAGAAATGTTCCCAAACTTTTTGAGAAATGTCCCTTGAGCCAGAGGTTACACCTTAGGAAGTAACATCCATCTAGACAGTGCTGTTAGTAACTGCATTACCATTAGAGGTTTTACCAAAGTGACTATTTGGTTTGCTTTTTGAAGGCTAACCAGAGGTTGTTGCTTACATGACAGCTCAAGCCCTTACCTTCAGCTTCATCATTGAATCCTGACTCATTTTGTCTCCTCTTGCCTCGGGAACATCATCTATGCCAATCAGTTTAGCCTTGTATTTTACACCATCACCTTTGAATCTAGCCAAGAGGGATTCATCTGTCTTTTCTGTCCCTGGAGATAGAGAAAAGGTTTGGTGGGTCTGTTTGTTTCTTGACGTTACTTTTTTGTTTGGGTGTGTTGGGTTTTGTTTGTTTGTTTTTGGTTGGTTGTTTAGTTTTTCATTTTGTTTGGTTTTTTTAAAGATAGAAATGGCTATGTGCTGATTTGTTATCTTTAAAAAAATACACCATATAAGTACATGTTAAAACTGTCCCTTGAGTACAGCTGACTAATAATCCACATGCACTGCAAGACAGTTACTCCTTTAAGGTCACAGTACTTGCAGAATGTGGCCTCAGTTCAAAGAGTGGAGCCCAGTGCCTAGGATCTGGGGGCTTCAGAATGATTGCTCACCACATAAAAGACTAAAATGTTGGTAAGCAACAGCCAAGTAAATATAGGTGTTAAGAAAAAACACCATGTGGAAATGGTACTTCCCGTGGCCATACAGGGTATTCTATAAAGACTTTAGGTGTTATCCCCACGTTCTGATGTGGGCAGATCTCTTCTTTCTGTGCAAAAATAGTCTCCCAGTTCCCATTCTAGAACCTGGTATCAGCACCATGATTTCTACAATGAGTACTGGTACTCTTGTGCTTCTAATTATTTGGGATTTTAGCTGATTTGTTATTTCTGCTGTTCCTGCTACTAGGAACTGCTTGCTTTTCTTCTATGCATGCTCAACACGGTTGAAGTATGTACCTAGGTATGCATTTTTATATGACGTAATCATATTTACATATGATAGATCTAATCTATCAGAAAAATATATTATCTGATATACAATAATTCTCATGGAGTCAGTTTTCTAGCTTCCCTGGATTAGAATCTGTATCCAGCACAAATCTCCTTCTCTGGAGGGTGGGGAGGAGTCAGGTTAAAGTTCAGACCAACAGCTGCCATTATGGTCCAGAGTCTGGGCACCTCAGGAGGCTCTCGCTTCTCTAGGCCCTTGCTAACTTGTCAGGCTCAGCAAATGACTTATTTAACAAGTGGAACTGAGAGCTTTAGAATTTAAGTCTGGAAAAAACCCCTTTAAAACTAAAAGCATACCTTCTGGTTAAGTTTATTATACTGGCATATTTACTCACTCTTCTAGTCAGCTGGAAAACTGTTGTTTTAGCAGTAGTGGGAGAGTGATTTTAGTTTAGGCAAATGCAAAAGATTCAGGACATGGAATAAAGGAGGTGTTCAAGTGGTAACCATTTCTTACCTTTCTTTTTTTCCTTCTTTGAAGACTGTGGCTTTGGTGGAGGCTGTTGTTCAGGCGGGGTGTTGGTAGCAGTTGTTTCAGCTTCAGTAGACATGATGGGATGATGGCCAGTTATGTTTGCTGTAGGCTTAAAAATCCAGATAATTGTTAGAAGATGGACATAATATTTTACCTTGAAGAAGAAATATCCTTATTGGAGCGGTTAGTCCATGTCAGTTCCGCTGAACACTGATGCCTGATAAAGCTTGAAAGCGTAAGGAGTGATCATATGGTGAGTCTGACCCAGAGTTGGGCTACAGAGAGCATGACGTTATGGCCCGCAGGTGATGAGCCCTCACCTCAGTAACATCTAAGCAGTAGGTCACACTACGCCAGTGGGCTGTACTTGCACCAACATGTTTTGATCTTTAGCTTTTTTTGTCTTTTAAGGCTACTAACAGAACCTCAGCTACTTTGCTCTGTTCTCATTCAGCAGTGCCAGCTGCATCTCTAAAGTAGAATAGTAGAGAATGCAAGAAACGTTCGCTAGGATCTGTTCCAAACACCCATGAAGATGACACCAAAAACACCCCAAAGATGCCAGTAGATATTTGTCATGTTTCTATAACCAGCAAAAGTCTGAGGTTATACCATCCAACAGGTAAAACCAAATAACTTCCTTAGGCTGCAGACATACTGTTCCAGTAAAAACACAACAGAACCTCAAGCCAAACCCCCCATACACTTGTCTTAACAGTAATCAAGTAACCTTCAGATTTTCAAAAAGCCTGCAAGCTGACAAGAAACTATGGACATTTAGGACTTAACTCTATGCCATGTGGCCCTTTTGCTTCTGAGACACAAATTTTAAAAATAATCTACAGTCACCATGTTTTGTTCCGACATAGCTGAAGCATTCACTCTTACCAAGCAGAGGTACTCAGAGCAGCTTTAGAGAGTGATGGAGATCTGTACCCAGCTAGAAAGAACTGGACATTCACACTCACTACAAGAGACCATTCTTCTGTCTGGGATGTTGCAATGGCTGCAGTTAGCACCTTGAATTTACAAGTGAAGTCAAGAAATTGTTTGGGTGATTAAATAATTGGGCTCCCCTCTAATTCGCCCTACATTCAGGCAAGCTGCCACAGATAAAGCCACCCCTTTTATCCAGCGTTTGAGACACACTGTGTGTGTAGATACAAGTGCTGAAGCATTGCATAACCCCTTGCATTAGAAGTTTGTTATTCTCAATAGCCAATTCCTCATTTACCTTAGTAATAGCTTATGCTTTTACTCATTACTTGAAATTTACTTTCAGGGTTTGCTCTCACTCCTGCCTTCTCTTCTTTGCTCAATTTAATGCTAAGTCAACAGCTAGACTGACTCAACCAGCTTTCCACTAACTGAGTAATGGATATCAGTTCTTAACTGATTCTTAACCTAGGAGGAACACAAATTCCTAGATCTTAAAGAGCGAATTTCACCGAGAGCCTCCATTTCCATTTAACCAGGAGAAAGGCCTTTAGGGAACTAGCTGCTAATCTAAGCAAAATTAGATCTACCTGCTTACCAGATGGTTTGTAAATTGCCTTTAGCATTGGTCAAGTAAATCAACAGAGATAAGAGTGCTCAAATGGGAAAGAACTGTCAGCTATACCTGTTCTCCTCTGTAAGCAACTTATCTGGCCACAGTTAGGGAACATTTGATGCAAGGGAACAAAGGTGTTGCTGTGAAAGTTTCAAGTGGTTCTGAGTAGAAATAGATGTCAGAGGAAGAGTTTGTTTAGCAAGCTGTGGTTATTTAAGAAATGTTGTCACTGAAATAGTGGCTTGTGTGCCCATTCTGACAAAAGATCAAGGGGAAAACTATTAAGCCAACAGGGATTTTGCAGGATACTTGCAACAGTGCTAAAACAGACTGCGCCTATTGAAATCCACATTTTAATCAGATAAAATGAAGACGACTGAATTCTTCTTTTAGAGTAGCTAAGCTACTTTGCCTGATAGTATAGTTTTGGGTGCAGATAGCTTTTAGATGTAAGCATAAGGAGCCCTTCCCTAGCTTTATCAAGTGCTTCAGAAATAATGAAGAAGGAAAGAGTTAAAGTTGGATCATTAGTTAAACACCTACCCCTATATGGAAGATTAATGTTGAGAAAATAGAAGGAAAAGGCCCAGAAGAAAGAAGGAAGACTTGCTCTCAAGAAGCTAAGCTATAGTTTTAGGACATTCTGCCCAGTTCCATGCTGGGAAGAAGAAATAAGAACCTCAAGGCACTGAGTCCTGCCTGTCAATGATCTTCTTCCTCTAATTAGGAGACCTACACCCAGATCTGGAGTTATACAACTTGTATCACATGTTGAAGTAAAATTAAGAGGCAGTAAAAAGTAAATACCTTAGGAAGGAGCAAATATGCATAAGCAAGACCTCACTTTGGCCACTGTAAAACAGTCAGTATCTATTTGTACAGCTGCCATCTTTAAATTCAAGGCATCTCTGGTCATCCTTTGCATCTGCCTCCATTCTATGGAAGTCAGACCACTTATTTTTATAGAATCAGACAGCAAAAAAAACCCACAGTGGAGGAAGATGGGCAGGGATGCATACAAGTCTGGCGGAACCTTTGCAAATACCCCATCTTACTATGAAAAAGCTCATTCTTAGTGTTAGCAATGCAATTCTAGGTTAGTGAGGGCCTTATGGCCACTTTACAGGACCCACTCTCATATTTGAGATCTGGCAAAACTCATGTCCCCTGGTGAGATTTCACAGTACATGATGGTTATTTACCATACTTTTGGCATCTTTGAGAATCACCTCAGAAATAAGAGAATTAGTGAAACTAAGAATGCAGTGACAGACAAAGGCAACCTTAATATCTGTTCATATTTTAAATAACTACTTCTTGATACCTGAGCCAAGCCACATGTCTAGCACAAAATTGCCTCAGGCTTCACCTTAAAGTTTCGCTGGGGTGAGGGGCAACATGTAGCTTGAGCTAGCAGCAATCTATTCTGCTCAACGTAAGAGTCTCAACCAGAACTAAATATGGATTCTGTGCTTTACACTCAAGCTAAACCTCTGCAAGGTCTTCATCATACTTAAGTTTGTGTTATCTTAATAGAAAGTGCTGGTGTGCTTTACATGCAAGTAACTAAAATAAAGTTAAAATCTGCTTGTTGCTTGGAGGCTTCTTTTCACAGTACTCAGCCTCTTAGAATTTCCTTACTCCAGTTGCAGGTGTAAGGCAACAAGACTAGAATTGTTCTCTCACACTTTAATTTTGAGTTCCTCTCAAAAGAGTCATCCAGCAAGCATGGCAGGGTTAGAGATGCATGGGTTTTTATGCAAGGGTGCAAGGACAACTGTGCCTTCAGATATACTGGCATAGTAAAGAACAAGATCATTCCCCCAGCAACTATGTCAGCACTTGGTTTAAAGGGGTTTGAATCTTGCCCATGTAGATGGGTCTGTTGGTACCACCACACCTTAATTACTCACTACGCAGTTGTACGGCCCATCTTCATTACTGTGCTAAATGCACTGTTCCAAAAATCTAAAGACTGCACATTCAGAGATGCTGCCACCTGGGAGAAGTGCACCAAATTCTGCCTGTACCACTAGATACATATCACACACATTCTGCTCACCCACTTTTCAATTTACTCCAGAAAGGGCTCGTAAAGAGACCACTAGTAGTATCTTCTTCCTTTCCTTTAGGGACTGTCCTGTGAAGAGCAGATAGATACTGATGACTCCTCAGACAAACACCATGTCAGGCCTTCAACACACAGTCCTTTAAGTGTGACTTGCTACCTACTGTCACAAGTCAGACTCCATTCAAGCATTGTAACTCATTTCTACACATTTGCATTAGGAAAGTCAATCTTTTAACTTTTGGCATACTGTGCTCTTGGTGTCTTCTCTGAGCTCTCTACAGGGAGAGCTGTCAGTAATGACTAGTCATCCCTGAAATACCTGTTTCTTAGCAAGACTTGGAAGAAGCTGCCGAACAATTTTGTTGAGCAACATTTAGTTTCCCTTAGAGATGCTTTCACAGATATCTTTTATTTGACCAAGAGGTGGCAATGTGATAGATACCCTTAATGATTATGTTTTTGTCCTGTGCACAAGTGAATTGAGAATCTTCATTATGGCTGTAGTCTGTCATGGGATTAAGCACTGAACAGAATCCTCACCAACAGACAGGCTTTTCCCCCCTTAGCAGACAAAGATAACTGTCTCAAAGTTGATGAGAGGTTATCTGAGAAAAGGTTAGGGACACCCAAAAAGTCAGGGGCAGATAAGCCAAACATCTGCTCAACACCCTAATACTTTGTCCTCTTCACAGCTTGTGCTCCTTCTTTGTCCCTACAAGTACATGATTCAGCTTAAACAGCTATTGCATGTAAATATTGACCTTGAATTAGAATCTGCAAGGCCGGGAGAGGTCAAGAGAAGCTTTTACTGCCAAGTGAAATATAGCCGGTTAGGATGAAGTAGTAACAGCAATAGTTCAACTGCTGAACATGCATCTGAGGCAGGTTGTTTCCTCCTGCACCGTTCTTGAAGAGTTAGTCAGGTTCTTCTGGTTAGAAACCTGTATTAGTGAATCCAAGACTTTAGTTTCCAAGCTAAGAAAATGGAATAAAGGCTAAACAGCAATTTACACACTGACTAGCGAGAGTCAAAGTTGTAAAGCCAGATAGTCTGTTATCAGTAAATTATCTTGACTGGCAGCCTTCTGCTCATGTCAGGAGTATCATACTGCATTTGTATGAGCCCCTGTAGGGCTGATTAACACTTACATCTAACAACTCCCCATCTGATTATCATGTTTTCTGCTCAATTCCTTCTTCAATGGTAGTAGCCTTAAGAAGGCATGCATTAATAAGTCAAAAATATAAAAGTGCTAATCAGACTTTTGCTTTTTAAACAGGATCATTCATGCTGAGGAGTCAAATAAAATATAATCTTAAATGTTTTCTTTCATTACTAGAACACCCATTGCTCTGGTATCTGACAGTGTCTAAAGAGTTCAAGTTGAATAAACCTTCTGTAACATGACACAAGAGATTATAATGATTTAGATGGAGCATTCCAGATGCTAGTTCTGATGCAAGCACTGACATTGGTCTGTTTTCTCTGTTGAAACAATCAAGCTATTCTGTTACAAACCAGCATATCCAGCAACTATTATCCAGGAGAAGTAATAGCCTTACCTACAGGTAGCTTATACATGATGTGTTCACACTTTTACATAATGAGTATCTGCTTGAAGGCAGGTGGTAGAAGGAAGTTCATAGACAGCTTGGGAACTATTCACCTGCAGTTTTAGCCATGTCTGGAATTCAAGAGCAGTGTTACTTGTCAGAAACATGACCGAATACATACTTTTATACTGCACAGTCTAACCGAAGGTCCCATGGTTGGTCTTGTAAGAGAGACAGCTGAAAAGGATTTTAAACTATACTCACTGCCTGGCAAGTGCAGCTATGTGTAATTCCCAAAATTCAGTAAGGTCTAGATTAGCAATGCACCCATCACTCAGTTCAAAACCCTTGTTTGACTGTCCTGCTTAGGGTGTAGTTTGGTAGAAATATGATTTGTGCTCAAGAGATTATTTGCTTGATACCATAACTTTAGTTAAACCAGGCGCTTACCTGTTTTACCAAGTATTTCTAGAATAACAGGATTTGATTTGTGGGAACTTCCTCTGTGCACCTGGCTTTTTAAGCTCTATTTGATGTCTTGTCTTCTTACCCAATAGGTGGATTGATACTTTGTTGAGTTATTAAAGGCAGACTTAAGCCAAGAAGTTCCTCTGTCAATATGAATACCAGTTGGGAATAAACTACAACAGTACTTACATACTGCAGGATGTGGAACATAGTCCAGCTGTCTTCATCATATATAACCAGTAATGAGAAACAGGGAAGGGTGACCTTCATCTACTTGGTAGGATAGACATAGAGTTAGACACATCAGGGAATACCTCCCTCATACCTCCCTTCCCTAGTACCAACTACAAAGTAGATGAAAGTCTTAGTACACTAATGAGCCATGTCAGCTACAGATGTTGGCATGTACCACTGCTGATGCAGCATCATGCCTGTGAAACCACACAGACATCTCACCGTTCAGCCAACTTGCCAGCTGCTATTTCATCACTTGAACAGAACAGTCTGTTCTCATCACATCAGTCTCCTCTGAATCTCTTGGTTTTTAGCAAGAACACAGAAATTCAAACTTAGTTCCCGAACGTGTTTTCTACACACTTGAATCACAGCCAAGAGAATATCACTAAGCAGCTAGGACTGAACAGGTCATGCAGTTCAAGTGGTGCAATTGGATTGGTACTTTTTGTCATTCTACTATGCTTTTAAGCACATGATTTCTGATAAGATAATTAGTTACTTGTCAACCCAGCTACCACAGTAGCTCTATTTTGGATTTTTCTTCCACTTGTCATGGAAATAAATATATCTTTTCAAGGAAGATTGAAACAGGGGGCTCAAGAGAAGTAGTGACCAGTTTAAATAAGCTGTACCTGATGAATAACTTGGAACAATATGAATTAATGAGTGAAAAGCATTTAATGGGCTAGTGCTGTCTGGTTCCCTGAAAACTTATCACAAGATGAAGGAAACTAGCACTGTCACAGTCTATTTAATAGAGTTATTTTTCAGCCAGGAACTTCATTATCCAAAGGTAGCGTCCAGATATCTAGCTAGTCCACCTCAAATTATGAGTTGTTCCAGGCATAAGACAGCATTTTGCCACAAGTCTTGATAGCAGCCTTTCCAATCTCTACTGGAGTTCATCAGCTATGCTAACCTATCCCTGAATTTCTTGGATTAAGAAATCCCTTCACTTTTAGTACTAGCAATACCAATGTCTGAACTCCAGATTCTTCCTTTAGAAAGGAATTGAAAGGGCATACTGGGGTGCCTTTCTTGACAGAGAGCTATTACTTTAGTAATAGACTTAGATTATATATTCATATTATCCACAAGAATATTCTTCCTATCACCCTTCAAGAAAGACAGCATGTTTTGCAACCTGCTAAGGCACCACTCCTCTATACCTCTCTCCAGTTTCCAGTTCTGAAGCCTCATAAATTAGTGGCACCTTAGCCAGAGCTCAGCTGTCTGCTCTAGTTATTGCTAAGGGAAACATCACCTGCCCACATGATGGGGAATCCCAAGCAATATGGCTGCAGTGCCTACGGCTCAACCTTCTATCAATATTCCCTGTTGAGACTCATGGGATATACCAAACAACAAGGAAGCAAAGCAGTTGTTATTCAAGGCAGCTAGTGTTTACTCAGATGCAACTGAGTTTGAACTGAACAACAAATCAAACACTTCATTTCCAACTGTACTCCTAAGGCCCTCCTGCCTAGAGGGCCTGTTTCTGATCTTCTTGCTTGTTAGTATAGTGAAGGACTCTTGCCAATAACCATGTTTTTCACCCCTCCTTCTCAGAGCAGGAACTTGACACATATTGAAGCTGTTATCATGGGTTATTTCAGCTGCACACGGTTAACTGTCTGCTGCTGGAACAGTTATCCTTCTTTGCAGTTTGGGCATATGCAAGCTGTACTGAGAGAGATTGCATATGTTCTGCACAGTTTAACTGAACTGTGTTTTCTACCTATTCACAAATTTATTTTTTTTTTCTTTATGAGAAATAGGATTTTCCTGTATTATTCTTGCATTCACACAGGCTAAACCCATGTAATCCTGGCCACGTTGTTGAGTACTGCAGTTTGCTTACCCAGCCTCGTTACCCCATGAGCAGCCAAAAGCCCATCATTAAACATTCATTTCTGCAGTAACTGAAGAACACTCCACCTACCCCCCAGATACTGTGCCTCTCAATACACAAGTTGTTGTAGCAGTTACTGTTGTTACTGTCACAGGAGTCACTCCATACTGCCTCTTGTAAGAGATGCAAATTATGTTCATCATGTATTCTGAGAAGACTGATGAAAATTCTGCTTGCAGAGCCTACTTACTGTAGGCTCTTCTACAGCAGCTCCAGTCTTGTTAGGTGTTATGAAGCATACTGCTTAATATAAGGGTTACTCTTGCCTTCAAGATTAGTTATTACCAAGGCCCCCAGCTCTCCTTTTTTATGCAGCAAAAAAGGCAATGAGTAACTACACAAGACTCAAATTTAAAAAGGTGGTACAGAAAGATCTATACCAAAGGTTATAAAGGATTAACCAGGATTTTCAGAGTTCCACTACAGCTCCCACAGCAGATCTCCTACTGGACAGCTAAGTTTCATAGATGACTGTTCTACAGTGTTTCCCTATCAGTAACTGTAGTTACACACACTCTATGATGATCTTGATAGTGTATTGTAGGGATGCCCCCATCCCTCAGAAGCATACAAGGAGAAGTGTCAGATCTAGAGTTTACCTTCCATCAACCAGGGTAGCTGTTGTTTGCAGACAGATCTCTGGTTCAAGCTACTAGAAAACTAGTCCTTACTCATACAGTGACCTTTGTGCCTTGCCTCAAAGCACAAATGACCGTGTTCTGACAGGGCACAGAAGAGATCTGTAAGGTAGAAAAACAGGTTGCAATGTTAAAACGACATCCTTAGTACTCTCAGCTTCCTTTTTCCCCTCCTGAGAGGAAAGTTTCATCCACAGGGGGCAGGTATATTTTAGCCATGGGTCAGGTGTATTAAAGTTGTGTAGCACAGCAGCATTAGGATTTGAATAGACTTTGCTGAAGGCACAACTTCCTAGCTGACATTGTCATGAAGCCTCCTGACTGTCAGCGTTAAGGTCCATTATCCTGTCTCTTAGATTTACTTTTTCTGGTCAAGAGATAATCCTCATCTTACTGCTTAAGGATGCAACACGAACTGACACAACAGCAGGAAATTCACCTCAAAGGCCAATAATCTGTCCTTAACTGGCCCTGTAATGTCTAAGCTTTTAGATTTAAGGGGACATGAACCAGCTATGAAGCTGTATTAAAAACTTTTAAAACTAATTTAAAAATCATATAGATAATTAGGGGTAAAGATCTGCAAGGCATTTCAGCTGAGACACTTCATCCTCAAGCACTCCAGAACATATGCAAGGCACAGTCTTTCAGATGAGGGGAGACTAGGATGGTCTATGTCCCCATCAGCCAGGGCTGAGAAGGCCTGGATGGGAGAAGATGCTTTATTCAGCACTCAACAGCCCACCCTGTATAAACAAGGTAATCCTGTTGAAACTGGTACCTCTTGTTTATTGACTGGGCCTGACACTGTGCTTCATCCAGCATCTTTATAACCCTGAGACCCTTGAACCCAGGCACAGCCTCGGAATCAGGTTTCTAATGCCGGTTTTTCTTCTCAGTTACAATTCTTAGATACCTTATTCTATTTGATCTCTTTAACCACAAGTTGTACTTCTGAGGAGTCCATGCTGTGGTGGTGAGTAGTGGCTTATGCCGGTTTGGGTTTCACAGCAGAAACTCATTAAGACCTCTTAGCAATCCTCCATCCCTGTGGTATCACCTTGATTCTACTAACAATCCATTAGTCTGCATTCAAGATCTAAGTTTTTTTCTCCAAAATCCCTGCCAGTTACAAGTTACCTTCATGCTTCTTCATCATTTCTTTTGACAGAATCTAGCCAGCAAGCAGAATTTGCATCAGCACTGCTTCCAGATCAAGCTAGCTTTCTCTAGATGTGGAATTTATTGCTTTGTACAGGCAAATTCATGCTTCTGTAGTGGTCATGTATTGCTTTCCCTGCTAAATGAAGTCCACAAGCATTCCCAAGACCAGGGAATTTCCTAAAACAAATTTCCTAAAAGTGTGAGGTTTACTAGGAAAGAAGAGCATCAATAGGAGAGAAAAATCAGCAAGTTTGGCAACAATACCCAACAGCTGTATATATATATACACTGCTCTATATACTGTAGTATATTGGTGCACTTTCACATCATATCTCAAGCTATGGCTTTTCTCGTTTGATTCTTAAGCATCCACACTGGATTCACCCTTCCTTGACCTTAAGTATATTTATTTGCTTTCTCACAGAGACAAAAACCTACCCTTTCCATACATTATATTCACCTACTTAGAGTGTTTCTTCTCATATCTGCTTGTGAAAAAGAGGCCTTAAACAAGAAGTATAAGAAGTATATCCACAGCAGCTACTGATCTGCAGCGTGCAGGTAGTTTAAGAAGTAATATTCTTCTCAATGAGAAAATAGATTTGGTGCTGCAGCTATATAGACATACTTAGCAGCATTGTAGAAGGTGTATGGTAGATTAGACAGTTATCTTTACCTTCACAAAAAGAAACTGATGACAGATACATAAAGCTTGAAGGACTCAGCATTCACTCCCTTTTACACTGAGCTTTCCTATGCACCAAATCATGAGGTTTGCTAGTTAAGCCTCTCTTCTGATGACTCACCTGACACTCATTTAGCACTCTCATCCTCCTTACCATTGCTACCATTGGGTTTTCCTCCTTCCAATGCAAGCTTACTATTAATAAAAACTTCTGCTTCAGACTTGACCACATCCTCACACCATCCAGGGAATTCCGAAAAGCTGATTATGCCTCAAGACACATTGCTCTGGCTGCTGCTGCAGTGATTCTTTGAACAGATGTGGTGGATGATTTCCTCACACAATCCTTAGCTGGAAAGATTTTCTTTGGATTACAATTCATGTCTCCAGTTAGCCTCACCTGCCTCCTGGAAGGTCCTAGTGGAAGCTGACCCGAAGACCTGCTAGCGTTACAATTGCCTGGCAGGTCACTATCAGACACAATAACATACTTTCAATTTAACATTGCCTGTCAAGTCTTCACAGAAAAGTAGAATACACAACTTCATAATTAATTTTCTCTAATTGAATCTGCATCTTTAATTTTGTCTATTTACAGAGGTGTTGCCATCCCAGAGCATACCTATGTCCATTCTTTAGCATACAGTGGGCAAATCTAAGCCTACATGCTTTCAGATCTAGTTAATTTTAGGCAGCCTTGTTTACGAAAGTTACAGAAGACTTTTGAAGAAAAAAAATGCACCCTTTTAAGGCAAACTAGCTTAATAAAGAGAAGACTTAAAAAATTTCTGACTCTTAAAATAATAAAATCATCAGCCTTACCAGTGAATTTGTAGTAAGCTTTCGAGTAATAAGCCTCAACATTTTTGAGGGGTAAAAGCTCTGTTACAGAGAAGTCCAGCTGAAGAAGTGTGGCTATGCTGGCAACACCTGCATTTATCTTACGGCTCGCTGCACTGGCACCATCCCAACATTAAGTGTCACCATATGATGGATATTAGATTTTATGTATCATCACCTGACAAGTCAGTTTCTCTGTCAAGGTAGAAGACTAATTCCAGATAATCATCAACATCTACAGCTATCCCAGTTTACCACAGACTGAAATAGCATGCAGAAATTCAGTGGCAGACAGAGGAGTGCTCACAAGGATATTCCATCAAAACCAGAACAAAACCCTACTCCTGTTTCACAGCATCCTAACCTGTACTAATCATTCTCTCTGCTATTAG
>VXBT01011308.1:45029-85943 GCA_013400235.1 Oriolus oriolus
CACGTCGTCGCGGATAAAGCTCCTTCCCCCGGTGACAGCTCCTTCAGCCCCGCATAACCCCCTCCCGGGCTGCGCGAGAGCCGAGCCCCGCTCGCAAAGCTCCTTACAGGCTAGATCCGTGCCGCTCCGTGCATGATCTGATGACCGCAGCCCACTAGCCTGGCTGGGACCGGGGCCCCGGTTAAATATTCGGTTGCACTCTCGCCTTCAGATTAGTTAGCCACTCACAGCGAGCGATATGGTTTTAATCAGATGCTGGCAGCTGAGAACTACCCAGGAATGCGCTGTGATGTTTTTGCTGCTTGGTCTTGGCTACTCCCCCTCAACGTGTCGGTGCTCACAACTTTAACCCCTTGCGAGCCGCCGCTCCGGCCGCTGCTGCGGAGGCGGGAGGGAGCTGTGGCCCGGACAGCCTCTCACGGGGCATCGGAGCCCCACGGGGGACACGCGGGGAGGGAAGTGGGGTGGGAGGCAGGAGGACCCTGCCGGGGCACGGAATCGTGTGGCGCCCACAAATCGCAGGGCACAGGTATTTCTCTCTCTCAGGCAGCAATGGGCTCGGCACGCTCTTCTAGAAAACGGGTCCCCTTCATGCGCCTGCATGAACGTGGGTGCGGTGGTGGTGTTGAAAATTCCAAGCCCAAACCAGCAGCATTTTTGTTTGTTTGTGCTGGGGTTTTGGGGGGTTTTTTTGTTTGTTTGTTTTTTTTTTGTTGTTGTTTTTTTTTGTTTTTTTTTTTGGGGGGGGGGTTTTTTTTTTTTTTTTTTGTTTTTTTTTTTTTTTTTTTTTTTGGGGGGGGGTTTTTTTTTTGTTGTTGTTGTTTTTTTGTTGTTGTTTTTTTTTGTTTCCTAAACCACCAAACCCAAATAGCTGGGTAACCCTCTCCATCCTCTATCTCCCCAAGTCTGTGACCAGCCGAACCGAAATATTGGGTCAATGCAATTCAGTTTGTGGGTCACATTCAGACCTGTACTTCCCACTCATGTTTGTTCAAACACCTATCATGTTTTTTTTTTCTCAGAGTAATACAGCTGTTTTCCACGTTGTAGGAAAGAACCTCTGATAAAAATATCATATTTTTGTCCTTGTAGCAGAATGCTTTTTTTTTCTTTTCAAGGCTAGCTTCTCTTTTGTTTTTTTCAGAACAGTGCAAAATTTCTGTTCAAAACTGTGCATTTTGCTCTACACCAATACCCAATTAAAAAAAAAAAAAAAAAAAAAGAANAAAAAAAAGAAGAAAAAGATTGATAGATGTTTCGAAGTGTTCAAAAGAGGGAAATATTTAACACAAATATATTTTACCACCGGGAAGTTCAAGGCTCAAAACTGGTGGATGCGTTTACCAATCATCCTCATCTAAAGCTACCAAATGATACAACGCATTTCTAGATACGGCATGGTATTCTTTTTATCATGAATAGCAAAAGGGTGCTTTTCCTCCCTGTGCCTGAGGTGCCTAGGAGCTGATAGTTGTGTCTCACTCGTCTGAATCTGCCTGTCATTTGAGAAGTGCTAATTTTAACAAAAAAGGACACGAGAACCGCCTTTTTATACACGAGCCTAGTGTTCACGGAAGGAAGCGCATGCCGCGAAAGTAAGGAGGCTTTTGCTACAATTAACAGGTTTCTGGCTACGCACGCGTCGGTATTTGCAGGATTAGATCTGAATTCCTTGGGACACAGTTATATTCATGTTTAACAATGTTGGTTTTGTACAGCTGGCACTGCACCGTACACTGTTTTGAACAACTTGTGCTAAACACCCACCAGCAGGACTGGAGCTTCTTGGTCCTGGGGCAGTATGTATTTTAAAGAATAATACTTAGCTCAGCGTCCTTTATGAGAGTCACACAGGCTGCCTGACATGAAGGTTGACATTGTGCCTAGTTTAAACACGGTGCAGTAACAAAGCAACTTCTATGAAACAGGCCAGCCTGGAGCTGGCATAAGCAGGATTATCATCTGTGTGTTGCCCAAACAAACCCCAGGCACATTTCACCAAAATACCTTGGCTAGTCACACTAATGATTGCAAATACGATTTATGCTATTTGTTGTTGAATTTGGAGGACAGGAAAATGCTTTTCATTTGCTAAAGTGAGCAGTTTAAGAGCCCTTTTGAGGGGCAATGAAATAACATCTAGTATAGAAATGGCAAGATGTCCTTCAATATGCACCAGCACTTGGGACATCACTAACAACACCACAAAAAAAGGAAAACTTTTTTTTTTTTTTAACTGAAAAGTGGTTAATAACTAACTTGAAAAATTTCAATTTTCTTAGAAAATAAAAAATATCTCAAGACTTGAAGGAATGGACTCTTTTTTTTAAAGTTACTAAGAACATCTCTCCTGATGTCCCACATTGTTGTGCTAAATGCTAAAATTCAGAACTGTTACATTAAACAAATGTAATAAGATTGCCTTGCCTTCTGAATGCAGGAGGAATCCAGGCAGAAAGCCCCACAGGAATTCAGTTATTTCATCTATACTGCACTGCATGAGGACATGCTTTGCACTTTATGAAAAGTAAAAGTATTTATATTTCTCTACAGCAAAACCAGAATCAAATGCACAATGGCTGTTACTACTTTAAGACTGACCATTTAAAGATTATAGTAGAGAGGGAGCTCTGTGTTTCCCAGGACGATGACTTTTTTCTTATATTTTTTTGTGTCTGATTTTACTACTGCTAGCATAAGCTCAGCCCCTACATAAGGATTTTTTTGTGTAAGTTAACTTCTTTTTGTACAGAAGAATATCAGCCTCAGCACTTCCCAAACACAAGCCATTTTTCCAGCAGGTCTAAAATTATTTTGAAGTTGCAGCTGGAACCCTTCACCTCAGTGAGTTTTTCTATAGCTTTCCGGATGTTAACTCTACCCAAACCACAGCCTGTCTTTAGGATCACCAGGATTCCAGTCTGGGTGGAATCTGGGGTAGCAGCCTGAGAAACCCCACCGAAGTGCAGAGACCTTGGGAAGACATCAGCTTTCATGAATGCCTCAAAAGTGGTATCAATAACAGTTTGTGTAAAATCTGCTTTCAGCAAAGCAATCTGGTAGCTAATCTTGCGATGGCTTGCTCAGGAATGTGTGGTTTATTATTAAAGTAATCTTTTAAGATTTTATTGGAATGTGCTTTCACAGAGATGTTTCTGCATTTGTGTGCTTACTATGTGTGTGTCATCTTGTCCATAATTAAACTTTTCACTGACAGATCTGGGACTTTTTTTTCCTTAAACCTCCCACTTTGAATGCTGGAATTTCATTTGAACTTTAAATGCTTCCTTGGAATTTGCCATGAGGTAAACTTTTTCTCCTGTTCACTTTCCTGCACTGCTACAGACGTTGCAGACACACAATAAATGACTGAATGTGAGACAACTTGCAAACTTGTGTCTTACTGTTAAAAAATGTTGACAGGAATGATGTAGTTGTTCAGATGCTCATGTTATCCCTCGAGTATTCTCACTTTGGAATATGTGGGGAAAAGATTAATGGAAAACTGCCCTAGAGAGTACATTTTCAGTGAAGCTTCACTGCTGACAACTGGAAAAGGCAAAGTATGACAAAGGAAACATGAAGGAAGAATTTGTACTTCAGCCTTTGGACTTCTCAGCCAAGTTTCTCATGTGACTTGGACTTGCTGACCACTTCTTTTTATAAATTCAGTTAAAGATAAAGTCCACAGAATATCCAAAGCGAAAAGCATCCTTGCTGTTTTCAAATCTGAATTTACAACCTATAGTTCATTTTTGTACAGCTCTAGGCATATCTCTAGGAAATGCACATTGATAACCTCAATACCCAAATGCTGGTTCATCAAAAGACCTCAAACTTCTCTTGAAAATATTTTATCCTAGAATCGAGAATTGACTTGAATAATTATTTAATCAAAGGCTTGCTTCTTGAGGCCCAAATTTGGGTGTTTCACACTTAGACCGCCACAGGGATTTAAACTGTTAAACAAATTTAATATGTTCAGCCATTCAGAAGTGATTGAGTTGGAGAAGTGTAAGAGCTATTGAGACTCAAATGAGGTAAAGCAGTACTCTCAGTCTGTGCCTTAACCAGTGAGGTAAACCCAATTATTTTAGATTGCTTTCAGTGGTATTTGCTAAGAGGTGAAGCTAATAGCTCACTCAGCTGATGTCTACCAATGTGTGGCTGAGGATGGATGATTTCCAACACTAGTTTACTGTCTGCCTTGCTTCAGGTGGGAATACTTGAGGAGGAGATGGGGAATTTTAGGACTAGAAGCACGTGCCGTGCCATTATAGTGCTACAGCTCTCCATCTCTTCCAAATCAAGAGGCACATTGAGCTGTTCAGCAGTTTTTTCCTATTCCCTGTCATCTGCAGCCGCGTTTGTCCTCAGGACCATGAATTTGTCTGAGAAAAAAATACACTGGTAGGCAATATTATCTCATTTGAAAGAGTGCACTACCCCGACCCAGGTTAGATAAATAAACACAGTATTTTGTTTGGCAGCCATCAAGATCAAGAAAGTCCAATGCCTAAGCCGTGTTCTCTGACTGTGAGGCTACTCTGTAAATAGTGGGAGGTGACTTCTTTCTCTCTTGAAAAAACATGGCCAGAATCTGTGGCCTGGTTGACAGTACATGTGCACATACATTCCTGCATCCAGGAAGGGATCTTGGCCACAGTGTGCTTCTTCCCTGGAGAGCTGTTATGTCCAGAAGAGAGGGAGAATTTCAGACCATTCCTCTTGGCAGTGTTTCCCATTGGCTGGCTGTAGCTCCTTCTGTATGTGACATATTCTGGCTCTGGTTTTTGAGTCCACAGCTGGTGCTTGACTTTTGGGCTTCATAATATTTAGCATCCAAACATATGAGTCTCTTCTGGGGCCTGGCCCATTATTCCTAACCTGTTAAATGGAGTTTGACAGTTGACTTTCTTAGCTGTGTTTGCAAATTCTGGTTAAAACGCCTTGATTTTTAATCATCTAGATAGTTTTACAAGTTAGTCTTACAAACTTAGTCTTACTCCTTTCAGTTAATCAAAACCTGTCTTTGGTGTTCTGCACAATTCCCTGTCTATATGTGTCAGTGTGAAAGCTTGTCCTCAACCCTCACGATTTGTAAAGCAAATTTGCATAAATAAGGCATTATACACAATTTAGATTTAAGCAAATCTAGAAAAATATATTAAAATCCACGGTTTTTTATTTGATGTACCACAATCAGGTGTAGACATCCTTGTCAAAATGGGTTCTGTTGCATTTTCGAAGAGTGTCTCTTCAGTTATAAAGTACATAGATTGAGCAAAAGGGAGTCTGAGAAAAAATAAATTTATCTGAAAATCCAGGAACTAAGCCTCATCTTTGAATTTATGCAAGTAAATGAGTAAGTAACTAAGGATCCCAAACAAGTACAAACTAGTGCCTGAAAGGTGTCAGCTTTATCTACGTGAGACTGTGACAATATTTCTGTGTTTAGCTCATAAATAGTCATGGCCAGGAAACAACACTGCTGGGATCAGTCATCCAAAAGAAGAAACACACACAGTTCTTTCTTCTATTGTTTATACAGAAGCTACTTTAGTTACAGCTTTTCTGTGTTCATGTACTTTCAGAAATCTTCCTCAAATGGTGTTTACTGTGTAGGTTAAGTCACTCTGATTCAGTCAGTGCATCCTAGAGTAGCAAACTGCTCTGAAAGGGCAGCCCTGGTATATTTCTGTAACAATACTCAAAAGGCGGCATAAATACTTTCAAAAACATTTTTGGATGAAAATATGCAAAACAGACCTGTGGAAAGTTATGATTTAAACAGTTTTTTTATCTGCTTATCTTCTTTCTTGTAGTCAATGCACCTCATTCCTCTAAGTTAGAAACATGTAACATAGTGAAATGTATGTTGGGTATTTTTTGTGAACCTCCAATTCCATCTCAACATAGAACATAACACTTCTATTCACAAAACCCTTTGTAAGTGAATTACTTTTACTGACTGAGGTTAAATAGAGTGGGGTTCAGAAGTGTAGTTTATGCTACAGAATAACTTCACATTCAAAATAAAATTAGAGCTCAAGATCTCCCTTAAAAGTACTGAAATTAACCTGATGAGCAAAGGCTTTCACTTGTTTTGTTCTTCTATACTTTTAATCCCATTTAACACCCTCAAGGTAACAAAGATGATAACTTCTATAAAATTAACAGTATATATATGGTATTTAGATGTTGGTCATGTGATATATGGTCTGTGGAGAATAATCAATCCTCTTTGTGCCCTTTGCTTTTCATTAAGCTTTTCTTCTCACTTCGTTTCTCAGCATTCCTTAGAACTATCCCTGTACTTTTTCACGTAAGGCAGTACATATCGCATTTGCTTGTTGCTGGTTCTTGTTTCTCTAAATCTCTGGAATTACATCTTCAGCTAGGATTGTCCAGCTGTCCTTGATCCTAATTTTCTAGAATAGCTTCTTCTTAGCAGCTTTACTGTCTAATTGCCAACTCCTATTTTAGGATCTTCCTTTTCTACCTTGTTAGTAGCACATCATGAGGAATACAGCGAAACTGCTGCCTCTTCCTTTTTTGTTCTTTTTTAGTATTTCAGTCTCTGGCATCAGCACATCAAATGTGAGCTTTTTACTGATGTTTGTGAGCTCACACATCTCCAGTTCTATGACAGAGGCACATTTGGGGACCATCTAAACTGATCCATCCCTTCCTGTCTATGGGTGATTTAATTAATCCTAAAGTTGCAAAGTGTGGCTAACAATATTTTCTTCAGGTTGACCCATCCTTACTGCCCTCTAAAATTTTTGTATTTCACCCAGAGTTAATATTTTTGGTGTTAGTTATCAGAAAGGGACACAGAGGATCATTGTGCAAACTCTTTACATGTTCCCAATCTGTACAAGAAAATGGAAGCTCAGCTTTTGGTGCTTTGCCTCTGATAGGAAAACAATGATTTTAGCTGTTGAAAGTTGGAACTGGTCTCTTATGACTTATCTTTGGGGTCGTGAGCTTTAACAGACTGAGATGATTCCTGTTTAATCGGAAATGTTTTTATCTTAGACAACTGAGGTCTTGGAGTTTTGATGCTCAGTTTGTGGCCCTGACCACATCAATTTGTCTTTGCTTTACTCAGACTAGCAGGAAAGTTAGGGGAAAGCCATTTAGTAAGTTCAAACTAAATAAAATTTGTAGGGTACTTGTAAGATCAGCATTAGGATATGACTCTTACTTCTTGGACTTTGCTCATTCCTGTAAACTTCCTGTTTGCAAAATTTTTCTTGTAAAAGGCTTTCTCTTGCTGCTTTTCAGAGTTTGATATTTTTACAAGTCAAATTAGATTTTGTGCTTCCTTTTGTCATAGCTGATATAGAAAAAGTTGAGAAACATTTGCAATATCATAAAATGATTATGATTGAAAAATCTGACAACATTCAAATCTTATTTCCTCTCCCCAGCTGTAGTATTCCCAGCAGTCTGAAAGAACACACTCATTATTAGAAGACATATGGTTTGCAAAATGGATTCAGGATTTTCCTAATAAATGCAGATTACTAGGTTACTGCTCTATGAAAGACATTTAGATTTTGATAGTGTAAAATATTAGAGAAACATAGAACAAATTCAAATTTACATAAATCCAACTATGAAAATGCATGGAGTTAAACAAAACTTGCTTCTTCTTGGGAAAATGATTGCTCCATATACTCTAGCTCATGCTGAGGAATTGACGTTAATAGGGCATAAACCACCATATCAATGATCTCTCTACAGTGCGTGGCACTAATCACTCAAAATACAGCTTTGTTTTCTATAAATTGGCCTAGAGGTAAATAGAAAAATAATGGTACACTTAGTATTTTGTACTAATAGCCACAGAATTCCACACACACACAAAAAATCGCTGACAAGAAGCCTCACTTCCCTTAACCCTTTTCCCATACTTACTTCAATCAGAACAGAGGTTATACATTTTAAGAGAAGGCATCCATCCAAGTTCTGTCGTATCCCATCACTTGGCAGTATATAAAAATGATTTGCTAATACCAGAGGCCCTCTTTTTCTTTAGGTTGCATTTGTTTAAAATATAAATTGCTGAAATGTCCCAGGAACAATACCTATGTTATTAGTGTTTGGTAAAAATGTGGCTTCCTTTTCTAGTAGTTTTCTTTAAGGAGTGTTCCTTTAATAGTTACTATAGCAATGCAAACTGCTATTGAGACTGTAAACATTAATGATGACTTGGAAGTTGACACCCTGCAAAAACATTTCAGTCATTCGAAGCAAGACTTCCAACAGCACTGCCATAATATGCAGCTCCCACTGAGAACAGCAGGATTCTGAGTTTTTGAAGAAAATAGTCTATATACTAGACAGCAAAACAGCAATGAAGGGAAAATAATACACTCTAATTTTGCAACAAACCAAAATTCCCATTTCAGCATATTCTGATGCCATATTCGTTATGTTTTGGGAGGTCTGTCAAGCCATGTTTAAAGCAACATTTGCCTGCCAAGTCTAAGCTGGCTCCACATCTCTCTGGAATGAAACTTTTGTTGCTGTTGTTGTGGCCTTTCTTTTGCAAATGCAGTAAAAATATGTGTTAGCTTACATGTGACCATGAATATAATCCATTGTGTAGGAAGCACAGAAACAAACCAACCACCAACCCAACTAGATGCTCATAGGATATTTTGAGATGGCAAAATCCAAATTTGGGCTTCACTCCAATACTGAGAGCTTTAAAATAGAAAAAGGAAAATCACAGGTTTGTGTCTTGAATGCATTTCTGCTATTGTTTCTCACAAATGCAGTTGGTAAAGAAGGCTGAGGAATGCTGTTTTCAGTTGCTGCTCACAGGGAAGGACACTTCAGTATAACCTGTCTGGTATTTAGGGTTCACTAACACACAGCTCCTGTGGGAAGCAACAGAGCAGCAGTTAAAACTGAGTGAGAAGGCAAATAGTTTTAGGGACTCATGGCTATCTAGTTGCTCTTCCTAACTAAATATATTATTTGGGTGTATTTTACAGCACAGTTGGAAATTTTTTTGACTAACAACTGTCAGATCAAAAAGGCATTACAAAAGACAATTAAAAAAACCATTCCTCTCCCAGGGGCATTGCTTTTGTCAAGGCCAAAGGTGGTGGTGGTGAGCTGGAGCTTTCCTTCCCTCTTCCTGTGCCACACTGGAGTCTTTGTGGCTTTTGGTCTTTTGCACCATAGATTGTAGGCTTGTTACAGGGTGTTGGGAAGTATTTTGTGGTTTGTGGGGACCCTTCTGGACTAAAGAACTCTTTTACATTACTGTCTGTGACTGTAGGAGCCTGGACTTGTGGTCCTCTCCAGCACTGATTCTGGAAATTGCTTTCATTCACAAGAGAGTTAATCTCAAGGGTGAAATGTGTTCCCCTGCTGAGGTTGCTATGTGTGGACCCTTATAAATACAGCAGCCATTAGTTTTTCTGGTGTTGCACTGCCCTTTCGCAAGACTTAGTGGAGGGCTGTGCCACTTCAGCCTTAGAGACTCCCCAAATCTGGAAGGAACCAACTGTTCAGTCTTGGTTATGGGATAGAAAATGTGCAAATTCAGATTTTAAGTAACTCTATTTTTAAATCTCTTTTCAAAAGGGACAAACCCATAATATTTAAAATTTCAAATTCCACATGTAAATAAATATAAAAATTTTGTAACTAAGAACTTCCACTGATTTACATTGAGCCATCATCTTACATCAGACCATCTGAGCCAAGTACCGGTACCCAAGGTCCCTGTTCTCAGGATCTCACAAAGCCAAGAGACTTGTGAATCAGAGCACAGGAGGTGATGCAGGGCACAAAGAGTTTGCTGCAATTGTGTCCTACACAGAACACAGATTGTTTTAGCGACAGGACGAATGTTTGTAAGTATATCCATCTTCTACAAAGATGGAATTTCTCAAGTTTGGAGACTTGATAATCAGAACTTGAAAACTCACAGCAAGGTGACTTAGAGTCTATTGATAAAGCTCCCATAAGGAACATTTTTTAAGTATGTGGGCTGACAGTGAGTGATAGTGGACGTTAATATTTACAATGGTTAGAAGGGCCACTGTAGAAATGGCTCTGTTACTTTGCTGGTACAAACTTCATGTTAAACTGATCTTAACAGCCCCCATTTTGGACCTGTTAATCCTGTGCTGGATCTTCCCCCAGTGCTTCATTGTGCACTGCTCCAAAAGAGGCAGCAACTGTGTTCCACAATGCCCTGTCTTCATCTATCCCATATTTTTACCTCCTCTTTCCAAGCTTCTCTATGCCCTGAAGTTTCACGATACATTCAGACAATCCGGATACAGGACAACACTAGCTCTTAGAAGTAATCCAGCTACTTGCTACTTAAATCCTGAGAGGCTATACGGTCCACTGTTTTGAGCTCAGAAAACATCTTCCATGTCAGTTTCCATGCTGCTCATGTGTCACAGGCTATCTGTATTACCCTTAACAAAGAGCACCATGAGAAAAAGAGGTTTAAAACCACAATTTTTTTACATTGCCATGTTTTGGGGATTTTTTTTCCTTGTTGTTTGAGAGCTCTTCTCCTGTTGTCTGGGAAAATGAATGTAGCCTTTATAGAAAAACAGCGATTTTTTTCACCCTAGGAAGATTCATTCAAGGTCAGCTTTGATACAGCACAGCTGCGTAACCTTGAATTGAGCTGCTGTGAAAACAGCTGATAGATGTCTGGTCTAGGGCAGCTCTCGGCCTGGGAACCGTGTTCAGGATCAGACACCTGCTCTCGGTGCTCACTGGAGATACACTGCAGATGTGCTGGCCCAGCACAAGCTCAGGCTGGCAAGAGGTCCTTCTTGAAAGCTGCTTGTCATTGCTGCTGTCAGCTCTGTGGTCTATATGGCAAACACCGTGACTGGTCTCAGTCTAATTCCTAACAGATACACCCCACATTTCTATCAGAATTAATATTACTCTGCTTAGCCCCTGAAAAGGTGGCACCACAAGAGGACCATGATGACAGCATCAGTCTTCCTGGTGAGGTGTGATGCACACCTGCAGTTTGTGCTAAAGGATCTCAGCATATCTGCTCTGTAAATAATGCACACTTTACTGTTTGTTGACACTTACAGAAGCATGAATAAAGCAAAATAACACACAAACATGTTTCAAAGAGTATTGAAAGACTTCAGTTTATTTGTTGCCTTCTTGCATGAGGTGACAAAAGCACATCCAAGCTCAGTGCAGCAAAAGTATCCTGGACCCCAATCAGCAGCCTCTGAAAACAGGAGTATGTATCTGAAATGGAGACCTTGGAACAGAAGTTGACAGGATTCCTACTCCATATATACAGCAAAAAGTCCAGAAGTATAATAAAGGGTAAGAGAGGGAAGATTTCAAATTCACACAGTGGAACTGACTCAGGAGCAGCCCACCTCTTCTACCTCTGCCTGCTTCTTGCCTGGGTGTCAGGTTAGGAGAGCAAGGTCCTTCATTACATGGTGATTTCGCAGCCATGCTGGCCCATGTCAGAAGTAAAGGGAAAGAAGGAACAAGGAGTAGCATGTGCTTCCGTTTACTACCTCTACTTTTTTTTTCCAGTCTACAGTTTTGGGAGACGCATTTGCACTTCTCCACTGCTGCTCAACTCTTTAATAAAAAGTCTTAACTTTTAAATTTTAACTTTTTATTAAATTCTTTAATAATTAATTCCACCAAGGGTACAAGACAAATTTTGGGGTCCCATGGCTTGTCTGTATGAGGAAGTTGAAGTTCAGTGAGACTCTGTGTTAGCTTTCTGCTAAATCAGTACATAGTTGTGATGAGTGATATACTTGAATTCTTTTGAAAAGCAGCACCAAGAAAATATTGCAGTACCACGAAGTATTGTGAAATCATTAAATTGGCTATACTTGGGGTGAGGGGAGGCTGTGGGTAGGGACAAGGGAGATTTTTTCCATTATTTCACTTATTGCACATCATTTCCATGTTCTCAAGCCATCTGATTTTGTTGAGCGACCAGAATTTGCTCTGCAGGACTCCACTGTATGTTTCTCCAGTTTATGGGATCCCCACCCGGGCCTTCTCAGCACACCTTCTTCATTGGCCTATCCCCTCTTCTGGGCTTCATGGCTGGTATGTGCATGGCAGAATCTCCCTGCTGGGGAGCTGGAGGACCTCCAGAATCTACCAGAAAAGGTAATGGAGATAGGTTTCCTCCTGTTAGACTTTTGCTGCCGCATTGTTGCAGTGTAGGAGCTACATTCAAGGTCCTCCTTGAGCGTTTCCCTGAACCACTGATGACGGACCTCAGATTTTGGCCCAGGCTACTTAGATCCCACTCTTAAATTTGCAGTTTTATGAATGCAACTAGCCCTGGAAAGTGCAGAGTGACTCATGCACCGCTTCCAGGACTGAGACTAAAGTTGGCTCATGGAGAAGTGAAAACTGAGCAAGATAATGATGACACGAGGATATTTGTCCATTAACAGCTAATGCTGACATTACAGCTGTGGCAATATGGGGAACTGAATGTTTTGAATTTGTGAATCATCTAATCCCTTAATATTCTTCTTTTCTCTCAAGGAGAGTTGATTTGGGCTGTGTTGATGGTTGACTGGCTATTTTCAGTGTGTTGCAAGTCCCATTTCTGCTGCTTTTCTGTTTGTGTAAAAGTGCATTCTTAACAGGCAAAAAAAGGCCCAAAGAAAGTAACTATATGCTTGTAAGCTCATACTACTAAAAGTGATTTGATTAAGCATAAGCATGCGTGAGTTCATGTGTATGTAGAGAACTATAGTGCCCCTACAGAGATAGCAGAGACAAGTTAGTATAGATGTACAAGGAAGATATATTTGATAGCAGTATTTTAATAAGAAACAGCATTCTCAATTTGAAAATTCTACTTGCATAATAGGAAAGCAATTTTTCTAATGTATTTAGTGACTGAAATTCAAAAGTTAATGAGGTGAAATGTTGTAACAAACCAAGATACACTCTAATTCGTGTGTGTCGCTTAATTGCATCAGTCGCTGCACCTATGACTTTTAATTTGACATTTTAGACTAATTTTTTAATTGTGTTATTCATCCTGGGCAGTCTGTCAGGGTGATCTTTCATTTGTATGACAGTGAAGATCTAATCTGCATTCAAGTAATCATACAAGCATAGAAATTGTTGGCAGGATTTTCAAGGAAATCGTGCTATAACCTGATGTAATTGGAAAATAACGCAAAAGTTGCATAAATAGACCTCATAGAAATGAACTGGTTTGTGCTGTGACACTGGAGGAAGAAAACCCTACTGATCAAAAGTGAATGGAGTTTGGACAGATGTGATTATCCATTTACGTCTTCTGCACTTGTCTGCCAACATACTGATGATTCTCAATGCTTAAACACAAGTTATACTTAAAGGGTCCCATGTCTACAGCTTCTGTTTTTCACACACAGGGTTTAACTCCTTCAGTGTCTCCCTACAAAATCTTTGCAATTAAAGACCAAAGGCAGACTGGCACATTCTCGGGGAAGGAAAGGTTAAAGCCATCTGTAGCCTGGGAAAGGCAGGCAAACCTATTGCAGTCTGTGGAAGCTCTGACTCAGCTGGAGGGTGTGCCTAACTGGGCTGTGCTCCCTAACATAAGGGTGGACCCATTTATCCATCAGACCACAGTGAAGCAGTATTAGCATGATACCTGCTTGCTTGTGGCTGGTTCTAGGCTTTGCATGCCTGTGGAAGCTGCTGGAAACTTCTTCACAGCTGGTTGGGATTTGCAACACTATGACAGAAAGGCCACAAATATTTGGGGTCTTTTTGGCACTTTGGGGATCTTTTGGAAATTTTTCTCTCAGTATAGGATGATAAATCCAACTGCTTAGACAAGATATTGCTGCAAATCCACTTGCGTTTGCAGCAGGCTTCCGTCTTCAGTAGCAGAGATGTAGGGATATTATATTTCATGGTCTACAGTTTGCTAAGATAAGGCTGAATCTCCCAGCTGTCTGGTTGGTTTGCAGTTATGAGTGTCCCAGCCCATGCAGCAACCCTCTGTGAGCAATGGCAGGTATGAAAATGTCTCCTGTAACAGCAGCATGGTGGGTACCTGCAGCTGCACCCCATCCTACACACCTCTCTTGATGTCAGGGCTATGTTGAAAAAGACAGTAATGAGTATTTTTAGGACTGTCATTATTTTTACTGTGTAAAGAGGCAGGCATCATATGGTGCAGATGGCATTCTCTTTGAGGTGTCTCTGAGGTACTGTCAAAGACCTATCTGCATGTGCCATGCAGCCAGGATGCCAGCCATCATCTGAGTAGTTTTCAAAAGTAGGTGAGAGATTTCCTTTGTGAGATAAGTGTAGAAATAAATCCTGATGAATACAACTGGGTGAATCAGATAACACTTGGAATGATTCCAAAGCTTTCAGTTGTTTCTATAGCTAGATAAAAATGTGTCATCTAGGGTGTAGTGTATAAATGGAACAGATAATTCTGTGCTCGCCAAGAATCTGGGTTAATTAGACTACTACATGCAATTACTTAGCTTACTAAAAGAAAATACAGTAAGACAAAATTTTGCAACTCAGTACTTCCTGATGCTAAAAAAGCTGTTTGCCTGGGGAGGTGTTGGCAAGCACAGCTGCAGGACTGGTGTGGAGTCCAGTTTGCTGCCTGCAGGGCAAGAAGAGTCAAATTCAGCCGTTCTACATTTGGGTGTAGCTCTCCTTCAACCAGAAGACCCACCAGGGCAGAAATTTAACAGGGCAGAAATCTCGTCCTCAGTCAGAATGTTATTCTGTAAGGCTGTAATGATGTGATTTTGGGGATATTGTCTTTCTATAAAGTGTCAAATTAATCTGCCTGCGCATATGAGAAACTTCTGATTGTGAGTTAATGTGGCTCATGAGTATCGGAGCCATACTCCGTTTCCTGGAAATCGTTGGTGAGATTGTTTATTTTCAAGCATTAAATTCTTAATCATAAATAAAGTTAATTTACACTGAAACCACATATCAGAGCTATTTGCCTGCTAGAAAACTGTAGCTGTATTTATTATTCAGTAAGGCTTTAGAAGCAAACACAGATACTTACAGACCAATTCTAAGTATGCGCACTGGGTCAAGGAAATTGAATATAAACATTCTGGAGTCAGAGGGCAAAAGTGATGAACTTCCACAAGTAGCTGAGGAGCATTTACATGGATGAACACCATTCCCAGACATGTAGGCTACTCAGTACTTAAAAGTATGCATCTCTTGTCAAAAAGTATGAGAATTTCTTAACAATCCAGCATTCTTTGGTGTAGAAAAGAGATGCCTGGGGAGAGTACAGGAGTGGTCTATAAAATGACAGAAGTCATGGCTCAGAAGAGAGAAAGTGTCTCTTTGCAACACAGAGCATCTGACCAAAGGATGGTATGGTAGCTAGGAGCTCACCTGGGCTCAAGGGATGACTGAAAATTCAGGGTGAAAGGATACAGTAAGTGTAACCAAGTATGTGGAAACTACATCCAGCTTAGGAAGATGCTGAGGTGAAAATATGGGAAGCTGGGAGAGTCATATAGGGCATAGGGTACACATACTGTACACTTATCTTTCTTTTATGCACTTCCTCAGCCATCTACTTAATGCTGCTCTTGGAGACAGGACCTTTGGGCTCATTCAAAACTGTGATTCTTCTTGTGATAATGGTGGGGTAAATGGTTTATGGAGTGGCTAATATAGTGGTGAAAAGAATCTGGGGACTCTGATAAATCCTTGACTTTCTCCTTCCCTTTCTCCTTGCCTTTCCTACTTTCTTTTCCTCTTTCCCTTCTTTTTTTTTTGAGGACACAGTTGAAGAATACATCTTTGCATGATTTACGAAGATGATCTGAAACTTCAGAGTGTTTGTTTTGTTGTGAAAGGTATTTGATTTTTGCATATGAAAAACAGTGGTGTCTCCAGAATTATCTCAGTCTAGCAGACTGCAGAACTGGTGCAGCTTCAGTGTTTCCTAAGTCAAACAAGTGAAAGAGGAAGGAATTTTGTAAGAGTGTTCAAAAATCCCTTTCAAAAAGACAGAATTGGCAAAACATTTAGGAGAACCAACTGAAGAATCAACTTCTGATTACAAGCATTTATAAAAAAAAAGGCAAGAAATATGGAAAGCAAACTAAGAAATAGAGACATTTTTCAACCATCACTGTGAACAGTGAAATAGTACAAATTTGCAAGCTGGATTTCTCAAACTGATCTGAAATTATCCCAATCTGCCATTTTATATCCTGCCAGCTGACAGCATATGAAAGGTTTGGACTAGATTAAAGGCAGTCGTCTGTTGATTTCGGGTGTACTTATGCCCTTGTGCATTAGGTGTTAATTTTCTGTGGTTCTAAGAGAAAGAATGCAAGACAGACAGGGGTTAATCAACAAAAATATTCAAAGCCATGTCACTGTGCAAAAGCAGTAGTCAGATTTGAAGGTGAATAGAATGAAGTCCCAGTGGCTCGGCTTCAGAAGGAAGCCCTTGCACTGCTGCAGGTGATGCAGGTAAAAGGAGGACATGCAAAACAGAACAAATGAGAAAAAAAGCCTTAGAGGTTGCAGCAGAAAAACCAGCTTGTTGTAGGACTGTGACAGGGAAATGGAGGTGCAGCTCCAACCGTCTGTGCACATGACAAGGATGCTTTCAGCACATGGGCAGATATGTACCACAAACAAAAGACACAGGCTGCAAAAGAGCTCTTTGTCTTTCCTGCTCAAGAGGAAGAGAGTAGCAAAGGAAAGCCTAGAAAGACATGAAACAGTTAAAGGGAAAAGTAAATACATTTTGCAAAGCAGAAACACACTGGAAGCCATGTAAGCCTTGGCTTACATTTTGCTTCTCCTTTTGTCAGTTTCCCATAATTATTCTCTTACTCCTCTACTTTTATTGTTTACATGGCTTTTCTGTCTCATGCACTATGTCTCTTTGGGTTGTGCAAGCACTTACATTGTGAACTACTCATTTCCTTGCTTGTATATTAGAAAAGAGTAATATTTTTTTTATAGTAGTGTTTGTAGTAAAGGAAGTAAAAATATTTCATGGGGAAACACTAAGCTGTGTAGCAAAAGTAACCTCTTTGTCTATGGGAGACAGAAGCTGGATTGTATGTGCTTCTCATTTACAAATGCCTGTGCTGGTATTTTTTAAATTAGGATATTGCAATAAAATGTTAACAGGGAAATGAGAGCATTGTAGGATAACCTGAAATGAAAAGACTGCTTCTTTCTGGGCATGACAGAAGCAGTTATCAAACAAGATTTCACAGATTGTGTGGAACACAATGATAAATTCTTTTTGTGAAAAATTTATTTAAATGAGTCTCTACCGTTGGTGTCATCCTAATCACTGCATCAGCAAAATCTACTCAAAGTGCATTGACTAGCCCAACAAAGAGTGCAGTACTTTCGAAAAGACTCCAGCTTGTTCCCTTCCTTTGTGGAAGATATTGTTGCGTCAGATATATCTACTTTCTCTCTCCCTCCTTACTTGAATCATCTGTAGTGGTTCTGTCAGACAAAAATATTTGGCAGACTGAACTGAATTTAGGCAGAATGCAAGTGACCTTTTGTTGTAGTCTGAGTCCTCTCTGTATCTCATACTCTTGTCCAAACAGTGACGTTTTAGCGCTGAAAAATTGTCTTTTCTATAATAAGTGAAAATAAATACTAACATGCTGCCACTTGTTGAGTCCTCCAGAGAGGACTGTAGCAGCTCTCCCAAAAAAGGAAAAGGAATGGGTCCAAAGTGAGAAATGTGTCATTGCTTTAACACAGATGGTTTTTGCATGTGTGCAGAAACAGAGGGGGTGGGAATGGAAGAGAAAGAAATTGCTGAGCAAATCCAAGAATAGCTTGTCCAGTATCAGAGGAAGATGATAACGTGAGACAGATTTCTCATATTTCCTTATTTGCTATTGTGCAAAAATAGCCTAATGTTGATAATTGTCTTTGTACTGACTTCACAAAGAAATTCCTTAAAAAAAATTTCCATTCACTCTTCATTCCACATAGTGCTTGGAAAATAGATATTGTTTGGGTCCATCACCTCTGAGCAGTGTTAAAAATGCCTTAGGCTTTTACTTAACTGATGGTGTTGTTTTCCAGGGAAGTAAGGTCCGGATGGGTAATTAGGCTATGGAATAGTTGTGTGAAAGGTAACAACATCGTATTGAAAGTCAAACTTAGCTCCACAATGTAAATATTACAAGGTAATTGAGTTTAGCAGAGGACAACATTTCTTTAATACACCCATGGGACAAATTAATTGCTGAGTCATAGTGCAACATAACACCCATTTAAAATCAAAGCAAATTACAAGCTGGAATGAAAATCTCTGTGAATACTAAACACCAGATTTGACTCAGACTGCGGTATTTTATGTCAAGGAGTCTACCCAAGCTTAGTTCTACCTTTGTAAAGTAGGCATGACCTGATGCAGACACAGATTGAGCATTTAATGAACTCAGGACTTCCAACAGTACTTCTCTTTTGTTTTGTAAAGACTTAAATGTATTTTCTGTACATTCCTTTACATCTTCATTATTTTATTTTTGGTTTGGAACATGAAGTGACTGTGTGTATTGTCTGTATTTGGAATAAAACAGAAACAAACCAAAAATGGTTTGGGGGTGACAGTGGAAGGGTTTATATCCATGCATGCATAAAAATTGGCATGAATACTATTTCTGCCTTCAGTGCCATGGGATTTAAAGGAAATAGATTTAATAGGCAGCTGCAAACAATTACTAGACTTTTTAATGGAGCTCTACAATGTTATGAATCTGCTCTACTTCTTCAAAAGCACTGATTTTTATTATGTGGAAGTAATCCCTTCCCTCTTCTTATAAGTAAATCCTGTGTACCCAATTTGCTCAGAGGCCAGACACCACAGTTTCCTTCTGCAAGGCTGGACTTTTCAGAAGACACTGTGTCTTAGAGGCAAGGCAAGAAGCGAAGCAAGAAACTGTTCTCCAATATATTTTCATTTCTTCTCTCCATACACATTTCCTAATTTTCTAGGTTTGCTTCAGTGTTTAGAATTTAAAAGCAGTGGAAACGGGCTGCTGGTTTGGGAAAGAGGGAGAGTTGTGTACTTTCAGCAGGAAAAATTCTATTCGTACAAACAACATGGTCCTTTCCACCTGAAAGGAACTGATTGAGAAACACTGTCTTTAAGAGGTCTTCTGATCACTGGGCTGGGGAATCCATGGTTAGAACTGAGTTCACAGAATGATTTCCTGAAAATGTTTAACCCCTTGCAAAAGTTTGTAAACTCCAGGACTTGGGAAATGGATCTGTGAACAACAAATCAAAACAAAGTAGAAAGGTCAGCATTAACTGTCAAGAGATAAAGAGTGTTTTTGGGGGAACACGAACAGCAGTAGTCTGATTCCTCACAGAGCCATTAATGACTTCATGAAAGAGAAGAGAGGAACTTACTGCATTCCAGACATGTCTGTAAATATTACACTAGTCTATTTATTACTCAGTGGCCTAAAGTCACATTATATAGACTATTGAAGGTCAGCAATTATAAAGACTCCTAGTCACTTGTTAACCGTTTGCTTGTCTTTCATTGCTACAGTAAAAGAGTAACTCAGACTACTGATTAAACCATGTTATGCACAAGGGTCTGATAGACCAGAAATGACCACACCACCAGGGACAGCAGATTGCAAAATGCAGACAGAGGAGGGACTGGGAAATAGAAAACATTAGGCTGCCTCTCTCTCCTCCTAAATCTCCCTCTACAGCTGGGCTAGGAAACTTACCAACTTCTTCTGTGTGTCGATCCCTTGTAGAATTTTTCTTTCCTAGCTTTCCCATAGACATTTTCCAAAACCTCGAGGCTTTATTTCACCGCAGAAACAAAACCCTTCAATTCTTAGACAGTAAGAATTCAGTCGTTCAGCTAGTGTGAATTCACCATGAAATGGTGATATACACTGAAGGGCTTTGTATCCTCTTACAAAAATTAATGTGATGAAAAGACAACAAGGGGTGTGTCTCAGGGCTTCATCACATGCTCTTTTTTGTTATGAGACAGGCCATAGACACAATATATATGATTATTTTCATATAACATCAACTTTCTACATCTGCCTTAAGTCAGAGTCTCTTTATTTTTAGATGCTGGTAAATAATGATCATCCACCAGAGATTTTGAGATACCAGAAAAGCTCTTCTCTAGTTAAGATTACAAAAGATACAACTATCTCTCCAGAAGTTTCTGCCATCCTGTTGTTAGTGAATTGTCTGTTTGCATTGTAAATGTCCAGCTTGTGTGTGGTAACTGTAGACCCAAGTTCCTATTTCTCTGAAAACCCATGCTTTGCGTTCCAGTATCCAACTACAATAAAAGAGTGTGCTCATAGAAGAGAATATAAATTAGAAAAACTAAAAAGCTCACTTAAGATAATTGTTTATTTATAGACACCATTGTCCCATATTGTTTGTGACACAGTAGTTTCCTTTAGTCAGAATATGTGGCATAAATCTATCTGTCTGGGTATGTTTGTGGTCTCTGATACACAATCTCTTTCAGATATTTCTGGAATGGATCAGGCATGTCCATATTGCAGCAATGCAAAACTGTGTCTTAATAACACAACCTGCCCCTGAGAACTTGGTGTTACCCTGTTACTCCCTGGGCGAGTCTGTATTTGGAGAAATGTCTTTATTATTTATAATAGAAGTGCTTATGCGTACAAGACTGACTTATAAGGATTTACGGATTTGGAAATACTAAGTTTTATTCTACAGGGCCAACTTTGATAAGATAAAATTATAAAGAGGTATATCACATGTATAATATAACAAATAACAATGTATGGAAAATGAAAGCATCTTCAGTTTTAGAAATGAAATTTCCATCTTTGTCTCAATATTTGTTTTCCATAAATGCCTTAACTCTCTTTTGACAAAACTGAAACTGTCTGAAACGTTAAGTTTCCGTCTGTAGCCTATTCCTCTGTCTAGAGAGGATTCCGACTTAGAAAGTAAAAGACAAATTGACAGGTACAGTAGGTGGACAGATGTCAGTTTTGGGGTTGCAATTCATGTTTTGCAAAAGATCCATTGTCTGAATTAGGGACAGTGCAGAGATTCCTGTGAGACAGCTATCCTCAATCAGTGACAGAATAGTGTTCCCAGTGTGACATTTAAACGAGGTGAATTGGTCTGAAAGCCCTCTGCTCCTGGGCTCCTTCAGGGGTCCTCATGAATTTGTCTCCTCTGTGCTCTTTTGTGTTAACTTGCTTTTTCCTCTGGAAGTGGCCTTATAATATCCAATAAAGTTAAAGCATGTGAAGTGATTTTTCAGTAAGTGACTTGGTGCTAAAATCTTCAAGAACTGAATGCCATGTTTCTTTAGGGCATAGTTAACTTGTGCTGGATAGCAACGAAGATCCTCCCTTCACATGGAATTGCCTTGGGATTCCCATCCCACAAATTAGGTGCCTACAGTCTTCAGAAAAGATACACAGCTCTTCTGTTTTCTGTTTGGTTGGTTGGTTGTGTTGCTTTCTTTATTTCTTATAAAAATGCCTCCAGGAGAGGAGACAACATCAGCCGTTCTCCCTGTAATTAGGCAGGGCTTTCACCCTGGTGCTAGACATGCAGGTACTGGATCCTCTGCTGTTCAGGCATCAGTCACCTCTCATTGCAGGAACACATTTTCAGTAGAGGACAAAGGACTATTCAGTGGAGAAAAGGAGAGAGATTAAGTTTAATGTCTTCTAATGAAGTTCTTCCACTCACTATGGAAACATGAAATTCCTGGGAGAAGTGGGGGCACTTGAATCTCTGGTTTGGCAGGAGGGGTTTCTGTCTGCTCTGGAAAATATGGATTCAATATTTTGATTTCCCAGGTCCAGAGGAGGAATATGGCGACAGGCTCCTGCCAGCTCACTCTATGTTGGATCCTCTGGCTGAAAGGGAATCTCTGTCCCATCTCTTTCTGACCATGTTTTATGCAGACTCTGATTTTCTGCTGTGTTCAGAGAATGGCTAGGTTAGTGTCTGTGCGTGAAAGAATCTATGCTCATGAGGAAGGTAGAGTGCTGAGTTACGAAGACTGGTTGAGATAAATGTTTTTAGACATGCTGAAAAGCAGAACTCCAATTGCCTGGAGTGCATCAGTGTGAGAAACTAGATTAACTACAGATTTTAGATGGTTCTTCTTTTGGCAGCAACTAAGTATGGACTTTGAGGAAACCAGTTTTGGCACTGGAGGTCCTCTCTGCAGAGAATATAGTGCAAAGCAGACTTCCTGCACATTAGCTAGTGGCTCCACTCTGGCTTCTCGGATAGATACAGCTGGCACATTGTAAGCTGACTCAAAACTTTTTATACAGGGCTGCCACACTCTCTCTGGGAGTTCCCAAATTGGTTGTTGTTTATGGGCACAGTAGAATGTGCACAGTGAGTCCCACATTTTGCGAAGACCCTTGCAAACTGCGGGAAGAAAGGGGAAGGGGAAGTGGCACTTTTTAGTTCTGTTGGTGAGTGTGAGTGTTTCCTGCCAAACTTCTCCTATTGCTGTACTTGTCTTGGGACACCAGGCTCATGCCAGTTGTGTGAGAGGTACAGAGCGGGTCTGGCACCTCCTGGAAGACAGGTCCATATGCAGGGCTATTGCTGGTGTGTGAGAGATAACTCAGGTGTCAGAAGTGCCTCTTGCTTGCAGCCTGGTTGATCTGCATGCATCCAGGGCTTACACTCCATGCAGCTGAGGCAAATACAAGAAAACTGCAGATTCTGTCAGTCAATCTGCCAGCTGCAGAGGTAATTCAGGCATTTGAAGTTCACTTTGGAACAAAGGTGCTACAAATGCTGCAAATGCTTCCAGTTGTCATGAACTAACAATCTCGTCTTTGGCAAGGCTTAAGTTCACTTCAGTACACGGTTCCATGACATTTTTCCATTCAAGTTATCCCACAGAGATATACACTACTGGGATATTTTAAAATGGGCTGGTAGACTCAGACTACTAAAACCATCCAATAATCAGAACACAGTATGAGGTACTCATGCCTTCCAATTAGCATTGTCATTAGCAAAATATAATTAATGACTTCTGGATCAGTTCTGTGGGTTTGGACTGAGCAAATTCCTCCCAAAAGTAAAAAGCACGAGTTCTGAATTCAGCTCAGACTATTTCCACTTTATTGTCTGTTAGGATAAATAGACATTAATTAAAGGTTACATGGATACATGCCCAAGCTGCCTGAATTTCTATATACAAATATACACTACTTCAACTTTTGTGATTTAAAAAAACCAAGCAAACTGTTTTGCTTCTGCCTGCAACTCTAAATGTGCCCTTGTCAAAATTATTCCTGATTCAGCAAAAATAAATTATTTGTGAAAAGTAATCAAACTAAAGAACCCATTTACATCAGGCAGTTTATATTTGCAGAAAACACCTTAAAAGAACTCTTCCAAAAGCAAATGTATTCTGCAAAAAGGAAACAGCAGAAGCATCCTGTGTTTCTCAGCAGTTCAGCAATACTCATTGCCAACAGCAACATCATATACTTTCAGAACTGTTTTTCTCATTCTTATGCTGTGCCTTTTGAGGTTACATAGGGCAAACTAGTTTGGTGTCAAAGTCCTCCATACACGTTGGTGATGTGAATTTGGATGTTTTTTCTTTCGTGTTTGTCCTTGGAAAAGCGATTGCAAAACCTTTTTCAAGTTATCAGTCTCACATGTAAAGAAAGGGACATAATAAACCCTCTTTTATATCTTTTCAGGAACTGATGAGAGCACCATAATATTCAGGTAGCAGAACAACAGTGTAAGAAATCATTTACACACAGAAATGCCTAATGGCTGAGAAGTGACAATAAAATGTTTCTGCCATGTGTGAGCTTCTTGTTTTGATGAGAACATATTTTGAAATGCTTTAAAGATCCCTCAAGGATGGATTTGTTTCTGATGTTGCAAGAATCCTCCGTGGCTGCCCTTTGCACAAGAACCTGATGTATTATTGATGATGGGAAATCCTTGCTTCTGAGAAAGTCTTGAAAGGACATTTAAAATATTTGGGATGGGTTTTTGTTTTGTTTTGTTTTGTTTTGTGAAATTAGAGTTTAGGTCACATGACCTGGAGAATGTTTCTGGCAGAAAAAGCAAACTTCAGAAAAGAGTTGAGCTTGCTTCATTTGCAGTGGCATTTTTCCATTGTTTTGCTGGCTTAATTCTGTTGAAATCATCCATATGGCATTGAAGTAACAAAATAGCTAATCAGATTGGGTAATCGTAACAGATCTAGATTTACACTATATGCAAATAAAATTATCGCTAGTCATGAGATGGAAAAGTCCAGATGGAAAACTCTTTAAAAATCCTGCATTGTTTTACATGAGTTTGCTGGGATTATTCTCAAGGCAGAATCATAGATTCAAAATTCAATGCAAGTTTTGTTTATTTAAACTATTAAGTTCTCTATTTCATTTGGGCTACAAATTAACATATTTCTTTTTGGCTGCCATCTCAGAACTGAAAAAGAAATTTCACTGCATTTATTCTTCAGTCATGTCACACTGTAGTAGATCTACTTCGATATTTTCTCTTTCTATTTAATGATACTTCTATAAGACTAAGGATTTTAAGAGTCTTCAAAAATTATACCAGTGATATCAGGCTATTGTTTTGAGGAAAAAGAGAAAATACATTAAGACTAATAGGAGTTTCTTTTCAAACTGGTACAACTGTGTTTACATCACAGACTGGTTCTGGATTAATACTACTAACCTGGGAGGTGTTAGATACCTTGGTTAACTTGAAATTTTGTCAGTCACCAAAATTCATTCTCCCTTGAGGCAAATATTACACTTGCCTTCATCCTGCACCAATATTTACTTTTTATATCGGCAAACCTTTGTGTTTATTCACTCCTGTTAAGTCAGTGTCTGCTCAGTATCTCATACAACATACCATTACTGCAAAGAGTAAATTTAAAATCTCCTTTTTATTGAAATGCTGTGGTGAGGTGTTTTTCTATGATGTTAACAAATATTTGGAGAGCCTATTTACAATTGCTCCCCAAGCGCATGCTACAGGTTTATAATAAGAAGGCTTCCTTAGTAATATGATTGCTGTTCTGAAAGCTTTGTTTTTCAACAAGTGATGGAGCATGATGTAAAGATATGTAGAGAGGACTCTTGCTGAGCTGTAGGATTTTTACAGCTGAAGGTGCCTGCCTGAGGGGCATTTTCTAAGGCCAACCTCACTTTAGTGTCCATAGCCTCCATAAGTTTCTGGAGTCTGTGGAGGCAGACACTCCTTGAAATGGAGAGCTGGACCCTGACCACAGAACTCAGATGTAACCACAGCAGCTTCGCTCTCACTTGTGGATAGGCAGGGCACTGTGTGAGCTGAGCGTATCAGGCTATCCCTAGTTTTTGAAACGCTCCCTCCTTGGAGGCACCATCATGAGTACCCATTCTAATGCCACTGCCAGCTAAACAAGGGCCCAAGCCTGCTAAAGATTCACATTCTTGCATCCCATGTGTGAGCAGCTGTATTCAGCCATCAACCCTGTTACCCTTAACTATGCGCAGTTAAAAAAAAGACTTTATGAAAGAAGGGAACTAAGAAAGCAATCACAGTTTAAGTCAATAGCAGAACATAATGAATAAATACAACATGAATTAAGGCATTTATAGGAATGTAAATATGAAGGAAAACTAGTTGGGGACTCGCACAGAAATGTAAATATGCATTATTTTAGAGTCCATTCTGCTTTATCTTCTTTGGGATCTGTGTATCCCTCTCTTACGTACCGAACAAAAAGCTAACTCAATCATTTAACATTTTATATAGTTCCCCACCATTTGGTATTGTATGGATGGGAACAAAAATCTGTGAACATAAAGCATATTTTAATGAAATGAATTGTACCCATAGATATAACAAATATTTGTTCAACCAGAGATAACTCTGAAAAGTGTTTATTTTGTGACAGTACTAATGGAAACATATGGAGCCACACTTGCAGTGTGAATCATCTCCATTTCATTCAGCCACTGATTTCCACAAAATCTGCTGCAGTTTCTGCCCTTGTGAAAATTGTATTTTTATTCAGGCTGCAGAGAAGCCTCCCATTAGAATTAGGCATAAAGCCTTCATTTTTCAAATCCAGAATGGTATTTGAAATGAGACAACTATGATTATTTCCATTTCAAAAATGGGAAAATGGAGGAAGATCAATTGGATTACCCAAAGTCTCACGTGAGCACATCACAGAGCATTTCCTGCCTTCCAGGTGTAGACCCAAAGCCTGGAATAGTCACAGAACTTTATTGTAATCATGTTGCTATTTGAAGCACCAGCCTTGTTTTTCCTCAGGTCTTGAACCCTTTCTCTCCTGTTTTAAAATTATTTCTACTGAGATGTGAATGATTTATGTCCTAAAGATACCTGTATCTAAGGTGTCTGTTCCACCATCATGTTAGTGAGAAGCAATGCAAAAAATGCATTGCAAAATGCAAAAAAAAACCACACACATTTGGGTAGTCTGAAGCAACCTTGATTTTCTTTTCACTTTTCTCTCATTTTTATCTTTTCTTATTTTTATTTTTAAATTTTTATGTGTTTTTCTATCCATATTTTTATCTCTTTCCCCTTTTTGCTCTTTCCTTTTCTTTGAGGCTAGCTTAACTACAGCTGTTAATAATACAAGATTTGTTCTTCTAAATATTTAAACAGGGATTCTTTCCAGTAGACAGGAGGAAGAACACTGCCCACAGGGCATGTTGTGCCAGCTCTCCTAAGACATTCCTTGTTATTTTTTAGCAGCCAGCATAATGATGTGGCTGAATAACATCAAATGAAGTAAGATAAATATCCCTGTCTCGCACGCCTTTGGCTGAGTCACAGGATCCTTTTCATGACAGCGAAAGCATTTTATAAAAATCTTTTTACTCTTAAAATAACATGTATAGCAGGTGAATATCTGTACTTTTCATAGGTTTTCTAATGTTAGCTGTTTACTAACTCTTAAGGATTCTGCACAGAATGTTAAAAATTCCTTGCAGAATCAGCAAACAGATGAAAAAGCAGCAAAATAACAAGGTGCAAACGTTGCAAACTTTTAAGAGGAAATGACTGCAGATACCAATGCAAATTTTTTTTTTCAGTATTAGAACAAAGTGCTAATGGTATCTCCCTTAATAAAATATCTACTTAAGTCTTTCAGTAGCTGTACTTCTCTTCTGTTAAGTTACACTGCTAGATGTGAGCAAAACAAACTCCTGGGGACTTTTGAATTCTGGGTCTTTTAACACCAATGCATGATTAAATTATGATGTTCCCTGTGGAGATATATGGATTTATTCCTCATTTTAGAGCATCCAGCTAGCATTCCAGCTTTAACCTCTTGGTTGCCTCTGTTGCCTCAGTGCCATGCTAAACTGGAATCTCACCCTGCTGTGAGAGACGTCTCTTGAGGTAATGTCTGCGTCCTGCTCTTGCCAGGAAGGAAGAGGAGCAAAGCACTTGCTTCCTTGTGTGCCTTGCAGCGTGCTGGGAGAGTGCTGTGTACTGCAAGGGTGACCACGTGCTGCCAAGCTGAACAAAATTCCTTCATCCTGTCTCCATCATGGCAGGGAGATCTGCAGGCTCCAGGGCTGTTCTCACACTTCACTTCACAGGCACAAAATGGAAATGACTTACCCTTTCTGCTCTCCATGTTCCTTGACTCAGGATTTATTCTAGCTCATCAGAAATGATGAAGTCTCCTTTGTTTTATGAGATCTAAGGATGTTTTAGACATTTCATGCCTGTTGTAATAACACTCCCCTTGCAGAAAACAGTGGAAACTTTTCTGTCAATTTAACTAAGAGGAGGCTTGGGCCAGTGACTTTCCTCCTGCACTTCTGTTTTGTTATTTTGGCCAGTTACTTTTCCTCCTACTGACAAATGTTCCAGACCACTGTGGTAACCTCAAAACCTTTTCCAGCACTCGGTGGTACCAATACCTGCTTTCTGTATCTGTCGCTTTAAATGAGAATGTTATTTAGCAAAAAGGAAGCATGATTGCCTCTTCATTCCTGTCATTTTCCACTGATTGGATGACTGAAGCATGAAGACCTGGAAGTGTTGCAACATCCTGGTTACATCTGGCTTGTTTGGCAGCAGTGAAGAAGGCTAAAGGCGAGTTTGATGACTCAGTGTTGGGGGTGGATTGGACAGTGGGACTGGTGAGGAGTGAGAGAATGATGGCTCTGGCTCAAGCCCCATCCTTTGGATGGAGATGACTTTATATTTTGCTGCAATTAGGCCTACGGGGATGGAATTGGGTAACAGTGACCATGCTAGCACCACTACAAGTTCTTTCCAGCTCCTCCAGAACCCTGAGGAATTTCAGTATCGATTTCTGTGGCATGTTCACATATGTCAATGAGTGTCTCCAAAACTAACAAAAGAGGAGTCAGGGCAGGGAAGCGGAGGAGGAAAAGACGAGCAAGAGAGCCAGCTGAATATTCCTGCCAAGTTTTGCTGGAGCAGTGTGACTGGATCTGTTATTCAGGTCTCATGGCATTTTCTGGTGGGCTGTAAGAATACAGGGGTTTAATTATTAGCACCAAGGGCATATGGTTGTTGGATGACCAGCTGGGAAATGCAAATGAAATACTAAAAATATATAATTTAGTATTTTTTCTCACCATGGGGTTCTCTGACAGATAGGGCTTGTACTGTGGATTGGAATCAGAGCAGGCTGTGATGTCCCTAGTAAGAGAAAAACAAGGAAGGAGAAAAGAATGGGAAAGTGGTGGTCATATCATTCAGTGCTCAGTGTTTGGATTCAGCAAAAATAGTCATATTCTAAGGGAGGGAGGTGATGAGTATCAGAAAATCTATCTGAGTTGTCTATTTCCATTGCCATCATCCAAGGTGAGAGGCTGGCAGGGGGTAGTGGCTGGAAAAAGTAAGTGCCAGGCAACTGGCAGGAGTTGTGCATTAGGAGAGTCTTCAGGAGTTCAGGAGCTGGAAGGAGCCCAGGAGTCATGGGATCCTGGAAGGGCCACAGGCCTCACTGGGAGAAGGAACTGTGAGGGAGAAGGAACTGTGAAGGACCTGTGAACAAGCTCTGAAAGCAGTCCCACAGTCCACCCTCTCTCACCACATTCCCTACATAAGCAGGTAGCAGCCTACTCTTTTCTCTGTCCTGATCTCCTGCGTGCAAAGCTTTCACTGGCTGGTTACTTGTGCATGGTCAGTGCTCTCAGGCCACCTGGGCTCTGGGGATGAGATTCCAGTCCACAGGCTTTTCTCAGACCCTATCCAAGACCATTATACTTTGACCCTGGTGCCTTGGCCCATGTCTTACCTTTGTTTGCAAAGTTCTGATATCCATCACATAAAAGAGATCACATATGTATTTAACACATAAAAGAGAACATGTTCATATTTCCTTATGTAGATCTGAGCAGATTTTTTGGGTAAGTGTAGTACTTTTCCTATGTCTGAAAAAATATTTTCCTCCATATCCTAGTTTCCTTTAATTATCTTAGTTTACTTTATAATTTAAAAGCAGAAGCAGTAGCATGCTGGCAGAAGGATTTCATGGCAGGGCTTCAGGTTTTGACAGCCTCTGCAATAGTATCGATCCTGTCTAGACCATTTCTCATATCGGAACTCACTGCATACCTGTTGTCCCTCCATGCCAAAGATCCCTTGCCTTGGATGTGTCTTGCTACTACAGCAAAATTAAAGAGCGTCACCTCAGGTATAAAGACAAGCTGTGAGTGTTTCAGGCTTACACAAATTTGGGTACTGTGATTGACTGTGACCCTGCAGTGGGGCAATGAAGCATTATGCTGCACTTGAAACTGGCTTAAGACCACTGTCTGCATCTCATAAAAATCAAAGCCTCCAGGATGGAGTTTGCATGACTGAAAATCACTGCACATGGGTCAGCCTTGTTAACGTGACTCCTCCCAGGAACAATTCTGTCCTGGTGCAAAGAGGAAAACAGTTTTCCTTGCTGTTGCTCTCTGAAGTTCTGGGTTTCCAGGCAGAGGGACAACAAGCCACCAACCCCCCCCATTCCAGGGTCCACCAGCTTGTCCTGCTATCCCTGTGCCTTCAGCCATAGATGGCCCTCCAGAAAGACTTGGTTAGCATGGTCCTCATCTCTTCCCAGTTCCCTGCACTTCAAAAAGATCTCCCAGCTGGAATCACCATGTGGCGATGTAATGGACTGGCAGCTGAGTGAACTGTGTCTAACTCCAGCTGCTTTTGTTTCCAAGATCATATCAGGTCTAAATAGACTCAAGAAATAAGCAAATACTATCCCTGATAGGTTCTTACTGTGCTGCAGTATTGCACATAGTTTTCCTTTGTGGCCTGATCATTTAATCTTTCTCTTACCCATTTCCATATTAGTGCTGATCAAGCAAAATGACTGAGATTGTCAGCAAGAGGAAGCCACCATTATTTACATTAAATTTTGACCAAGTGAACACCCTGATAAACCAGGTCACAGAGGGGACAGATCCTGCTTGCTTTTTTCTTGCAGGTTCTCTTCTTTGCTGTACAGGATATTTAGAAATATGCCATTATTTCTACATGCAAATGACATTTTAAACACCCAGACAAGTTCAAATTAATGCCTGAAATTATTTTAGGAGGCAATACTTGGTACCAGACAGAAGAAGATGGTGAAGATTTAAGTGTTACTTCTTAGTGTCCCAGTGGCTGCTAATAAATGTTTTGGCTTATTCCAAATAACTGCAAGAAACAACAGCAAAGGTGATGCGAGCTTCCTAGAATGGCAACAGCATTTGCTGGAGGAATAATGGGCCCTGCTGTGGTAAAATTAAGTCCTGTAGATTTTGCAATGAAATACCTTGTCAGGTTCGTTTCTTTAAACAGATAATTGCTCCATACATGTCCTGTACTAATACTCAAATGTATTCTGATTGCCTTTTTGCACCATGAGTTAATTTCATTTTTAAGAAAAGGAGTATTTCATCTGGAGCTCTTTCATGCATGGCTACTAAACTTGCACCACATTTTCTCCTCTGTTGAGCAAAACTGAGAGCATGGACCGTAGAAGGGCTAGTGCTAACCACATAACCATGGACCTGCTCGAAGTCCCAAAATCAGCAGCAATCCAGAGCACAGCTGAGCTGAGGGTCTTAGCTGACCCTTTACTGACAGAACCCTGACCGACAGGAGTATGTATGTAAATCACAATCCTGTCCCCTCTGGCACCTCTTGGGAGGACCTGTTGTAGAGAACTAACTTGATGACCAGGCTGAAAAAGACAGAACTGGACTTAGGCAAAGTATATTCCATGATGAAAGTTTTGTCACAGGATGTTTGACCCCACAGCAGATTGTCATAAACTGCCCCTTAAATTATGTTATGTGACCTATGGACATTGTCCATATTCAGTGGAGAATTATCTTCTTTTCTTCAACTGTCTTAGTGATGGGAAGACTTTGGCTTCGGTCAAAGATGATTTAACAAGGAAAATCCCAAGCCTCAGTAAGAGCTGGGACAGTGTAGGATCCTGGGGGTTTCATCTTGAGACAGTCCATGAATCCCAGGATTATCACAGGCCATAATCTGTGAGTTTTCAAGGTTTTTCAGTGATTAAGGAGACTTCTGGTTACTGAATCCAAAATACAATGAAAAAACCACCAAGCAGTGGCATGCAGGACTTTAAATAAACAAGTATTTTAAAGTGAGAGGTCACCTAAAGCCACACCCAGAAATCTGAAATACCCAGCTTTGTGTGTGCAGTCTGTATGCATGAAAACAGCATTCTAAGTCTTTTCTGTAATTACAAAAGAATAACTTTGTTTTGATTTTCTCTCTACAGAAAAGTGCCTTTAAAGGGGTGATCTAAAAAATGCTCATTGCTATACATGAGTGAGTAGATGGCTGAACAAAAAACCCATGTGATTAAGTTTCTTTCCACTGTGTCTAACACTAGAACATCCAAAATCTAAAATTAAATCCAAAATCTAAATCTAAACAATTTGGGATCACGTCATCATTTGGATGAGTAAAAAGTTTCTTCAGGCAATTCTTGCTTTTGAAATGTTGGTTGTTTAAATACACTGTTGAGATCTTCTTTTTTTTCTGCAAGAAACTGTTCTGACAAAATGCAGAACAGATTCAACAATAATTTAAAAGTTATTCCTTAAACTTTTCTAAGCAGAATAATTCTGAAGGGGTGACGGCAGCAGGAGCAGCAGAACCAACTGAAAATCAGTGTTTGCTACTCACTTGGCTTAATGAGGTCAGAGCAATCCAGTACCATTGTTTCGTGCTGAATTCAATTCTAGAATAATCCCTATATTTATTTTTCTTGACATTGCAAAATTTGCTCTACATTGCATCCCTTGTTGATCAGTGATTCAGAGGAGGTATCCTTTCTAAATCCTGGGTTTCTGCTGCAACAGGAGTTGTGTCTTCTCCGGACTTTCTAGAAAGCAATACATGACAGTAAAATGGTTGTTGCATAAATGTAGAATGCTCTGTATTTTGGTTTATTCATTTCCAGACAGTTCTCAAAGGAGAAATACTAGTAAGTTTCCTAGGAGAAAAAAACTTATAATACACACAGAAAGCAGGTTGTGACTTCAGAAGATGAAGACTTTGGCAATTATACTGGTTTAATTATACCAGTTAATGCATCACCCCTTCAGATGTTCCAACGCAGTGGTTTGTGCAGCTGTTGGTGAATCAGACTGAGGACATCATCAGCTTCAAAAAACACAGTTTTTTGGGAGTGTTTCTAAAAATGAGATCTGTTTACAAGCTGTTTCACAGTGCCTTACGGCAGTGCTGCACAAACAGCTATGCCAGGACAACTGAGGAGAGTGGCAAAGGGTGGGAATGAGAAATGTATGGGAAGGATATGAGTATTTTACATCGGCAGTGATGACAAAGACTTTGTCTTCTAACAGATAAAAGTTTGACTTTGTCCTTTCTAACCACACAGTAAATTCTAAAAGGCACTGCAAGGTGATATGCAGAATGTAAAGAAGATTTTACAAACAAAAAGTTGTTGGACTGTAAATTAACTGGTTTTGCTCATTTCCCCTCTTCCAGTTTGTAGCTGTTGTGTGTATTTAAATATATTGTTTCAACATCATTTATACCTTTGCACTTTAGCAGAAATACTTACATCCCCCACTGATCTTTGTCCAGAGCTGGTGTCTTATTTTTGACAGCATGTCCCAGACAAGTTCTATTTGTCATTATAGACTGTTAGGAGCTTGCAAAGGTCTCATTTTTTCCCCAGTCGTTCTGCATCTTGATGACAGGCAGAGCTATCAGCATTCCACACTCTGGGGTAACAGGTCAGCATAGCTGCCAGTGACAACAGAAATCTGTATTTGAAGCAGAGCAGATATTAGGATCAGCCCATAAAATATTACCAGATTTTGTGTAAGTCATTCAGTCTACAAGGTATTATTTCCTTCCTATAGCACATCTTGTTGGATCAAGCAGTACATTAATGAAAACTGTCTTCAGCAAGTAAGCCTAGAGGCATGACACTAATATAATGGGGCAACAGTGGCAGAGATTTTGAAATCCAATTTACTGTTGCAGGTACATATATTCCTGCATTAAATGGTTGCTTTTATGTACTCACACTTGTCCACAAACATACGCAACACACTTCATTCTTGCTGTGTTTGCAATCCAAGTGGCTTGGGTGAAAGAAATTATGTCATATATGGCCTTTGATATCCTCATATCTGATTTCCACACCAGCTACTGAATATATCTAATAACTCCTGCTCCCAAATTTAGATCTTGATGAACCCTCCTGAGTCATGAACCCTGCCTTGCCTTTCATCATGTGTGCAGAGACACAGAATATCTTTCACCCATGTATCTGTCCTCCTCACTGTTTTCTCTCCTCTCTCTTTGGCCTAATGTTAGATACTGATTTTTTTCTGGGTTATATACACAGAATAAGTGTGCTAGGTCAGGAAGTTTCCCCTTCCAAACAAACAAAGGCATTGTAATTCCTTTATTTCTTTCTGCCTGAAGAAGAAGTAAGCATAATTTGGCTTTGCCATGGGGGATAAGAGGCTGCAGTACTAAACTGGTCATTTGTTTCTCAGTCTGCTCAAGTGCCTTGTCTTTAACAGGTAAAAAAAATAGCAGAACCACACCTGCTTTCCAGAATGTTTTGACCTGAGAGTAGTATATGAAGAGAGAAACACAAAGTTTCCACTAGTAAAAGGAGACAGAAAAATCAAAACTGGGGTTGTTGCCTTTGAAAATATAGTAGAACTTTTCTTTAACCAAAATAAATGTTAGTGGTTTTTTTCCAATCCTGTATGCACTCATAATATATGGTTTAATTATAGGAAATATGTGTTTGATGCATGCACATATATATTTGTTTTTGCTCTGAATGAAGTGCCAAGCACTCTAGTGAATTGTTTTTTTCTCTAGATAGTGTTGGACAGGTTTGTGTTTACCTGGACTCACTGTGTGTGGGAGGCTCAGCCACTCAGGTGGTGTTTAACTTCTTGCAAGACGGGGGCCCCAGCTTCTGCTTTAGATGATATGTGTGAGCTACTTTCAAAATATCTTTTTAGTTTTATGCAAAACATTCTTTCTGTGGGTCCAGATATGTGTCAGCCTAATTCCCACACCCCTCAAACACAAATTACCAGGGCAGCAAATACACATTCAAATTCCAAATATGCTTTAGTAAAGCACAATGGTTAAGAATGTCTTACTTTCTTTTTTTTTTCTTTTTTCTCTCTTTTTTTTTTTAAAGCTACTTAGTGCAGTATTAGGTAGGTCACTCTGGCCACATTCCCAGAATTTAACAGTGGGGGCCTTGTGGAATGCTAAACGATGTGTATAACAGCATTCAGGCTCTCTGTGAGCCAATCCGTCAAAACATTTGCTGCTTTGAAAATGTGCTCTTCAAAAAAATGGGCATATGGAACTTATTAGACTATTTGGTGGAGTTCAGGCAGCAGAGCCCAAGAGAAGCATAAAAACATCTGAGGACACAATTCTACCTTAAGGTAATAGGATCTCTAAACTATTTTTCGCAATCAAATACATACAAAATACAGGGGAAGAAACATCCTGAATGCAGAACGTTTTACATTCCAAAAAGTCACAAGACCTTAAGTAAAGAACTTGTAACAGTAGTGAAAAAAGTAGTGGTTTGATTGCAGCAGTGGTGTGTTTGGTTCTGTTTTCTCAGCAGAGCGTATTGATCCTTGGCTCTTTAACAGTTCAAGTTGTATCGAGGAGTTCTGAGTCGAGGTTTCACGGCAGCAGATTTCTGTGCCTCTGGTGCATTGGCAGAGAGGGTCAATCAGTCTCCTTGGAGATGAAAAAAGACAGTGTGCTGCAGATGGGAAACACAAATGAGCTGCCATTTTCCAGCACCTGTTTGTACCTTCTTCCAAATGATTCCTTGTCCCTGTTGCACAGTGAGAACAGGATGACCCCAGAGTGAGCAGATCTTCCTTCACACTGTTGAATGATAAGACAAACTGAACAAATAGACTAAATTTTGGTTTTGGCAGCCATAGCAAGAGATAACACTGGATTTTGCTGTTCCATGGGTGTTCCTAGAGCAGACTGTTACACGGCATCCTTCTCTGGGAACAGAATTAGAGGATGATGGAGGACTCTGCAACCCCTGTACTCTCTCCCTTCCTCTCATCTGCTTTGACAGTCCTCTGAGCATGAAACTGTGGCCTGTGCAGGGTATTTTACACCATGCTGCTAACTTTGATCACTACTGCAAATAATTAAAAGGACATCCTGATCTTGTGTAGCCTCTTTCATACAGTTGGGTGTTATGGCACAATTTCAGACCTCTGTCCAACTTTTTCTGTCCCATAAGAAGATGGACAACTAAAATCTGAGACTTTGTTTTGTTGATATATCTGTACTCAAGGAGAACAGATGCATATTTCTCTTTTTATGTGGCTGTAATGCAAGGAGACAAAAAGTCATATTGAAGCATTAAACATTAAAATGGGTTGTTACCTTTTAAAGTAAGGCTGGTGACTTTTGCTGCTGTGGTGTAGAATGGTCTTTGTTATTGCAGTGTTTGAATCAAGAACCAAGTTACAGAGTAGGTTGTGACAGTTGTGATGCTGTCACACAGACTCTCACAGCTACGTTCTTAGCAGGCTAGCAAGTTTGTGACTTTTATAGGAGTGATGGACTGCAACCTCATGCCATAGAAGTACTGTGCTAGCAAGTCATGCAGGATCTGTGGGGAAGGATTCTAACATTGCAAATTGTGCTTTTCTAATAGCCTCTGAAACAGAGTAAAGCATCCCAAAAAACAGGTCTCAGACATGAGACATTGTAAAGCAGGGAGAATAAAACATCTCTGCCTTCAATCACAACTCCTTGGAAACTTCAGTGACCCTGGTCCAACAAGCTCAATATGATACTAGGCAATATCATGAGACTTAATTAGTTATCACTGCTACCAGGAATTCAAGTGGCAGTGCCGCTATCTGCTCTGAAGATAAGATGTATTATTTTGTTATGCAAACGTCCTTGAAATAAGTTGTGGCATCCACAAGAATTTTTTTTTTTTTTTAGTTTATTTCTTGCATTTGGAAGAGACTGCTGAGATAGAAAACCTTCCTGGGAACTGGACACTGCTGTGAGTGGAAACCTCTGAAAAAGGAAATTGCCAGTAATGGGTTTGTGGTTGCCTCCACTACCAGGCTGAAGTGAATGAGTAAATCAAGTTAAACTGCACATATTTGCAGATCTCTTTGCCACTGATTTTCCCACCTGAGAAAAATCACTCTGCCACATTCAAGAACTGAATCTTCACATGGCAGAAGTATGGCACTGGAGGCACAGTTCTAGAGCCAGGACAAAGCTTTCGCCCGTAATGCAGGCATGAATGAAAGCAGCCCCAAAGCTGCCTGGACAGAAACTTCAGAATTGCTGTGCTTTGGCCTTCTTGCCACTCCTTTTGAAGTCAGGGACTTCTCTCATTGTGTTAGGTTTTAATGGAGTCAGAACAATTTCAAACTCCCTTAAAAACATCTTTCCCACTGTTTTCAGTGCATGGTTTTATCGAGTCAGAAGATTTTGGTGCTGGAAAGAATTGTGGCATTTTATAACACCAGGAGGTGGCCTCTCTGATTTCTTCATTAGCTCTGTACTTTCAGGGTACCCTTGATTCTCTTCCTGACTCTGTAAGACGCTTCAGCTGACCCACTTTATTCTGAATCCCACCATTGCAAAATGTAAGAGGAACATGCAAAAGAAAGGCAGAAGCAGAATTACCTCCAGCAGCTGCACTGCCTGCAGGTCTCCTGGGGTGGGTTGTAGTGTGTCCTGGAAGATGGTCCCTTCTTTTGTGCTGTCTCCCTTCTTCTTTCTGATACGTACCACTCTTGTTCCCATGTGCTCACAGTCCTGTGAGAGCTTTTCTGGGAAGGTTAGTCATGTAGTACTGGATTTTGTCCTTATGGCTGTGTTTCCAAGAACCAAATTGCTGTTTGCTCCTCCTCACTGTGTGTGCTGAGTACAGCACCTGTACTTTATGTCTTATGTTATGGCTTTAGGTCATTGCCTTACAGACAGATTTTCCTTTTTTACAGTAAATATGGGTACATGTTCAAGGCATTTGGCTGTCACACCTCTAGTTAAAGTTCCTTACCAAGCTTTATGAATACTTTGAACCAAATTGCATTTTCTTGAGTCTCACTGGTTTAGTACTCAAAATTCAGTCCTGGAGTTACTAAACAAAGGAAATGTTTGATATTGAGATCTGTCTGTGTTCTGTTCTCTGTTGTGGCTGGTATCTATTGAGACATTAAGCTTTGTTCTGCCCAAGTTATTTTATTTATATAATTTTAATTTATTTTACATTGGTATTCCGCAGCTACTTCCAAAGGGACTTGTGCCTGGAAAAATTAGAAAAAATAGCCATGTAATCAATGAGAGAGGTTATAAAATAAACATTATACCATGTGTGGGGTAACATTTTTTACTGCAAGTGGCTGCTCTCACTTTTCTGGCACTTATACACAGAGCCATCTGTTTGAACACTGTTTGAAGTGGCTCTATTCCAGCATTTATGTAACTTGCCTGTAGAAAGGAAATGACATCACTAAGTTTCCTGAAGAATATTACCAATGTCAGAACTGAGGAAATAAAATCTACAATAAATAGCATATGTATTTTTAAATATTTTTTTCCTTGTACAGCAGGACACCTCTCCATACTTTTCTGCTCATCCCTTCAAAGCCCAGGAAACCCCATTCATTTCACACAGACTTTCACACACACTGCTAGGAGCAGGCTGCAAGCCACTGTAACTCAACATGTTACATGGATGAAATGAAATCTGGCAGGACAGGAAGGAACTAATACAATGCCAAGGTCTGCAATGTGCCTCTGTGTCAAGTTATAGGCATAAAATAACAACAGCAATTTCATTATTAGACTGGGTGAAGCTTCAGAGCTTTCAAGTGACCACAAAAGTGCAGCAGCTGTTTGTCATGTCTGGAAAAAACAGGAGCTAAACAGTTTTATACAGACCGGTATGACAGGACCTGAGGGACTGGTGTGAATCATGTCAGGGGAGGTTTAGGCTGGATATCAGGACAGGGTTTTTCACCCAGAGGGTGGTTGGGCACTGGAACAGGCTCCCCGGGGAAGTGGTCACAGCACCAAGTCTGACAGAGCTCAAGGAGTGTTTGGACAACACTGTCAGGCCCATGGTGTGATTCTTGGTGCAGGGCAGGAGTTGGACTTGATAATCCTTGTGGGTCCCTTTCAACACAGCATATTCTGTGATTCTGCGATATTAGGTTTTAAATGGAAAGTTTACGTTATTAGAGTCTTCATAAAGGCTGCATGTGTTCTGAGACATTTGTTTTAAATCTTTGCCAAGCTATAAAGTTTCTCAACTGGTGATTTCAACTGAGCCATGTTGAGTTACATCACATGAGGGCTTCCTCCTACTCTGTCTTGCCAGGAACTTTTCAAAATTTGTCTTAGTTGATAACTCTTATTTTGCTGTCTGCTTTGTCTACAGAAGTTGTCAAGTGAATTAAAGACTACTAGGGCTATTTGGGCTAGCTAGCAGCCCAAATAAAGTAGAAAGGTCTGTTACTTATAAAGAGTTTTGGCTGGAGTTTGCTTTTTACTTTCTTTATGTGATGGATACTGCAAAATAGACAAGCCATACTCCTAGAAGGCCAACTTTGACTGGCAGAAGTTTGGTCATACTGCTGCAGGTATCGTTTCATATCACTTTTATATTTTTTAAGGTACTTCATGTTTAACAGAAGTATGAAGTAATGGCAAAAAATTTGAAATTTCGAGAAATTTTGTTGTTTCCTATGCTTGACTGTTGTTTATATAAATGCTTATTCAATACTATTCAGTTTGTCCCATAAACTACAGTGTAGCTGGGCTTTAATCTGTCTTTATTAAATAGATTTGGGCTGCCTATTCTTCACATTCCTATACTTTTGAAAGTTTTTCATAACAAAATCATTATTTCTCTCAAAAGGAAATGAGAAGAAAGGTTGGCCAATGATGACCCTTAATAATTTATGGAATTCATATAATCCTCTAGTTTATGACTGGCCTTGGATATTCTCCAGAAGATGCTGAAATCTGAGAAGCCACCCCTATCCACTTGAAAATAATACAAAACAGTACGAAAATATTACTAATCTTTGTGCCTCAACAAAGAAATTAAATCTACTTAATATCAAGGTAGGGATACATTTTAACTGGGAATATTGGCTAACAAACTATGGCAAGGTATTATAATAATAGTAAGAAAGCCTAATGTAGTCAGAAATGCGAGGAACAAAGGAATTTATTTCCACCTGATTATTTTTACAGATTTTCCAGGCTGAATCAATAAAATCTAGATTAAATGACGAATTTAATGAATTTTTTTCTTTTAATAGATAATCTTGCAGCAGGAGCTGAGACCTCTGTCTTGGTGAGTACTCACAAATAAAGTTAATTACGTCAATGACTTCCTGAATTTAGATATTTGCCTAAATCAAAGGATAACTGAACATTACCGTGAGATTATACTGAAATTTGCTGTTGATTTAGACAGCACTTAGGGCAGTGTATAAGAAAGGAACAGTTTTAAATCCATTAGTTAGAACTCATGTAAAAATATAGTGATTATTACAGTGAATTTGGTCTTACAGATTCCTAGCATGAAAGTACTCAGTAAAATCAGCATTCTTTGCAGATGATAATTGTATTCCCATAAACTAGCAGTAAGGCTCTCAAATGACCAAGTCTCCTAAATCCTCTGGTTTTGAGGGGTGATCATGTTATATATAGTCTTAACGGAATGTCTGAAAGTATGAACTCTGGTTTGACCAAATCCCCAGAAATGAATGGCTGGCTAAATATAAATCTCTGCATTTACTGCCAGTTACAGATATGTGTAGGTTAGCCTACTGAGTCTGAAAAAGACAAACATGATCAATGAAATAAGATCTAAAAAGTCCTTCAAAGGCACTTCAGTAAATGTGTATCATCTGTACACAGGTAGTCTTTAATGTGTTAAAAGTAGTGAGAATTAGAGTGAAAATATACCACCTTGCTCTTCTACCTGATATTTACACTTTTTTAGCTAATCATCATTTCTTAAAAATCCATGTCTTTTTCTAGTGGAAATAATTTGTAGTCAAAAAATATCTCCTGTGAGTTTTCCAGTCGTTAGTTTTATTTGAGTGTCTGATTTTTAACTGCTCTAAGTACCTGTTTTTGTTGGGGAACCACATGAGTAATTCCAGCCTAAAATTATGTAACCCACTGGGACTCAGCACATCCATTTTGGGTACCTAAGGTTATCAATGCATCTGCTTTTGTAGGCTTGGCTAATTTTAAATTTTTACTCAATAACAGAAACAAAACAAAATGAAACAAAGCAAA
>VXBT01011309.1:42553-53233 GCA_013400235.1 Oriolus oriolus
GAGTCCCCTCCGGTCACCTCCAGCGGCTTTCCCCCACCCCAGCTTCCTCCCAGCCCCGGGGTGGATCCCCTCCGCTCCTTCACGCCATCTCCGGCTGTCCCAAACCCCACAGCTCAAGGGCTTCATCACTTCTCAGCTTCCCCCCCTCTTCCTCTTCTGCTGCCGCGATGGGGTTGCACCAGTTTCTCCCAACACACGGAGCCACCTTCCCCATCCGGCCTCCTCTTCCTCCCAGCGCTGTTCCGTGACACTTCGAAAAGCTCCTGATACTTCCCCCTCTCCCAGCTCCCTGCACCCCTCTGTCCCCCGCTCGCTCCCGCTCAGCTTCCTGGGGCAGGACCTTTCTGCTCCCCCGGTTTGTACATGAAGCTGTATTTACGTGTCCTGTACAAACATTTATATAATCACAGACTCAAGCTGCGTGCAGAGCCACACGCGCGGGAGCAGCCCCCGAAAAAAAAGGGAGCTGCGGCTGGCTCCTGGCAATGCCGGGCACAGGAAAAACACAGGGATGATGAAATGGGGCTCGGAGAGACTCCGAGCGGAGCTGGGAATCCAGCCGGGGCGACACAGGGGCCAGGAGGGTGCCCAGCCCCCAAATCCCTCCCTAGCCGCAGCCGGATGCAGGCGCGCTCAGGCTCAGCTCGGTTTCCTCACCGAGACTGAGCCGTGAGGAAAATCCTGCCTTCGGCAAAGTGGAAAACCCCGGCCCAGCCCAAGCCCCAGGGTGCGGAAGGGAGGAGGTGGGTCTTGCCTTCGGTCCCGAGGCCGGGCTGAGCCTGTGCAGGCGGAGAGAGGCTGCTCCAGGGAAGGACGGAAGTTGCCCAGCCGAGAAAGAAGGAAGGAAATCGCTTTTTCCCCCTCTCCTTAAAAAGAAATACTTGGGAAGACGATCCTGGACGCGCAGGTGTTTGTCCGGCTGAGCTGGGCGCCCGCGGAGGGAGCGCGGCAGTGCCGGGGCAGGAGGAGCTGAGAGAGGAAAACCAAGTCGGGTGATTTATGGTGCCAAAGCCGCTGGCAGAGAGCCGGGCCAGCAGCACACCCCACCGACCTCCCGTGTCCCCAGCCACGCTCTGACCCTTCCCCTCGCCTGTTTCCAGGGAGGAAAACAGTTCCGTCCGGACTTTGGCTTCGGCACGCTTTTCCAAGCCCCTTCCAGCCGGTGCCGTCCTGCTGGGGCAGGGATTGGGGCCGGAGCAGCAGCCGGGCACCACCCGCCTCTCCGAGCGGCCACCGGCCCCGGTGCTCACAGCGGGTGCTTTATTGCCCGATCCAGCACTTACATCTGTCCTCCTCTGCTGTAAATCCATGGAACAGCCCCCGTGGAGCCCGGCCGGGTCAGTCCCGCAGCTGCCAGTGCCCCAAGGGGACAGCCTGACGTGGGGCAGAGCCCCAGCGGCAGCACTTGCTGCCAGCTCGACTCCTTTGGTGCTCCAGGGTCTAATCCCACCCGTGCCCCGGCAGGATTCACTTCCCCTTCGGTTTGTTCCTCGCAGCCAGCAGCTGATTCCAGCACAGGCTGAGCCCGTGGCAGGGGCAGGAATATCCATCACCTGGAGAGCAGCTGGGCATCCACAGAGGCGCTGGATCCCCCTCCAGCAGCCACCGGCACACGGGGATGAGGGGTTCCTTCCCCAGCTGATCCCAGTGGCGTGCACCTCACTTCCTTCCCTTTATCAGAGGAATTTGGAAATAGCCTTTTCCAGGAAGTCCTTTCTCGCTGAATGGTGGTTTGAGTGTTATAAAGTCTATAAAAGCCCACAGAAGGAGAGGTCCAAGGGGAGAGGAGCTCTGCTCCAAAGGAAGAGTTTCGCTCCGAGGGAAAAGACTCCTCCAAGAGGAGGTCCCTGCTCTCCAGCAGAGCATCCCAGTGTCCCCCCGTGCTGGCTGGGGACGGGTTTTGGTCACGGAGTCCTGGGCAGCGGTGAGGGGAAAAAAATCCCAGAACACTTAAGAGAAGAAAAGCTAAGCCGAGAGCAGTTTGGGAGAACCTCTCCGTGTCAGGCCGCTCCTCCCCGTGCCCCTGGAGCCGCGCCGAGGGGCGGCGGGGCCGTGGTGGCAGCGGTGACAGTGACGAGCTGGGCAGCTGCAGAGCGAGGAGCAGCGGGATCAGCGCCCTGACAGCGCCATGAGGGGTTTCCAGAGGGGCTCCCAGCTCCTGGCAGCTGCACTCCGGATCACCCCGGTCCCCCGGGCGCAGGTCCGCTCCCACCCCCCCGAGCACCCGCTCTCCGTCGGCGTGAGTATCCTGGGGGGGCTGAAAAAGCAGGAACAGCCCGGTTGGAGGGGCCCAAACCCTCTGTGTCAGGGCCAAATTATTTGGGAAGGGGGTGGAAGCAAAAGGGGAGGGGGAGGAACAGGAGGAATGTGCCCTCGGGCTCCAGCCCGCACCCCCACGGCGTCCATGCCCTGCTCCCCACCTCGGGCTCCTGCTGCCCTTGGATTTTGTCCTTTCAGCCCCTTCCTTAAGCTTTGGGGTTGGGGGGTCCCCTGCAGCCCAGGGAGAGGGGCAGCAGTGACTCTGGTGGTCCCTCAGGGACAGACCCAGACCCTGTCCCCCTGTCCTGGGACAGTCACCCCAAAGGGTGTCCCCACGGGCAAGGACAGGGGCTGCTGTCACCGCAGAGCCCAAAGTCCTTCTGACACTCCCCCTGCGGGGACAGTCCCCCCCAAACCAGACCCTCCCAGGCTGGGAAAGAGGAGCTTTCCACCAAAATCCTGCCTGCTTCCCCCTCCACCCCTTTTTTGGGGGGGTTTCCCTCTGCTGCCTTTCCAAGGTCTGCAACAAAGGAGCTGCAGGAGCCTGGGGAGGCTTTTTCCAGGCAAATAAATCAAAGAAAGGTGCCGGTGTGGGGAGTTAGCGCTGCCCTGGTTGCACCAGAGAAACGAGGGGCTGCTGCTGGCTGCTGTTCCCATCCCAAAGTCATCTGAAAGTCGGGAACACCGCAGGCCCCGGCCACAGCCTCAAGGTCACGCACCGCTCCAGACTCCCAGAGGAACAACAAACCCAGAGAGCACCCGCTCGATCCACCTCTGGTGGGAACAGCTCTGCTCCCCAGACCTCCCTGCACAGCCCCAGGGCGGGTCCCCAGGAGCGGGGAGAGCGCAGGAAGCGAGCTGGGCGTGCGGTGTGGGTCGGCAGCGGCGCGGCCACGGCGCGGCCACCCCGCTGACTCCCGCCCCTCGCGCCCCTCAGGAACAAGCCATCGCCCTCTCCGTGATGTTCACCGCCTTCCTGCTGCCCACAGCCTGGGTCCTGGCCAACATCCACAACTACAGGAGCAGGCCCGAGTGAGGCGCGGCAGGAGCAGCCGCTCCCTGCCCGGAGCATCCCGAGGGAAGAGGCCGGGGACGGACCCGGGCCGGGATGGGACCCCCCGAGCCTGCTGCTCATTAAATCACGTTTGCATTCACCACCGGCTCGCTGCGAGTGCTCCGTCCACGGGGGTGTGTCCGCAGGGCAGGTTCCGGATTCCTGCCCGCAGCATTCCCTCGAGGGCCAGCAGCAGGCTCCAGGGGGAAGGCACGTTCCCTCCGGAGCCTCTCCCAGCCAGCCCGAGGTCAGTTCCCGGCAGGAAAACACCCAGAGGCTGGAAGTGACATTAAAAGGGTGCCACGGGGGGCTGGGGGCTGCACACCTGCCCACTCCCTGCCCTGCAGGAAGGCCCTCTCCACCCCCCACACCCCACATTACCCGTGCCAGGGCAGCAGCCGGCACATGGAAGGGTGGGGGGGCGAGGGGTACTTCCAGGTACCTTGGAAAAACCTCTGGAGCCGTCACGGTTCGGCAGATCTGACCCCCATTCCCAGGAGCTGCTCAGAGCTTCAGAGTGCTCCCACGGCACGGGAGCTGCCGGAATGCTGCTGGGAGAAGCTGTTACCGCTTCCCACGGAGACATTCCGCGTCTCTGATGCCGACCTCAGGCAGCAGCAGCAGCAGCCCCACGACTCAGGGACTCCAGTGGAGTTTCCTTTATTCCCTAAAGTGCCGTGGCAGCCCAGGGAGGGAGGGCCAGATCTGACATGGCGCTGGGAAGGAGACTGTGCTCCTTAGAGCGTTCTCCTGTCCCCAGCCATGAGACAAAGGGAATACCTTCCTGATCAGAACACTCACCTCTCCCACACGCTCTCCTGAACTCAGAAGTGGCACCAGGAATAGGCCTTGGAAGACAGGATGCAGCAGGAAGTGGGAAAGTCAAGCCCAGTGTCTGGGCAGGGAAGAGGCAGGCACTGGGCACTGAACAACCCCCATCCCACAGGGAATTTCAGCCAGAAGGGCCTGGAGAGGAGCAGCAGCAGGAGGGTGAGCGGGTATGGACTCCAGCAATTCCATTTTGTCCTGTCTTCCAAAGTTTGTCTCCCTTGTGTGAGGCATCTCTGTGCCTGCAGTGGTCCGGCACCAGCCACACGCTCCCTTCCTTCTCTTGCTGGGTTTACACCCTCAATCAGGGCAGGAAAAGCAGGAAAAGCACCAAAATTCCAGCAGTGCCGTTTGTTAATGACACCGGAGAACCAAAGTGGGGAGGAAAGCTCCTGCATCCCAGCAGTGGCAAGGCCAAGGTGGAAGCACGTGTTTAAAGGGATCAGCAGCTGGGCTGCCAGGGACAGAGACGACACGGAATTCCCAAAAAGGGAAGGCAGAGACGTTTATTCCGGCAATGCCACTGCACCTCACCTGAGCACAAAGCGCTGGTGAAAGACAACCACCCCCTCACGTGTACGGACACACCCACTAACCAGGAATCCCGGGAAAACCCTTGGATGAGCAAACACTCCCTCTGCTGCAGATGAGGAGAGGCGGAGGGAAGGGGGACCAGGGGAGGAAGAGGGTTTGGGGATGAGGGTTTGGGGAATGCTGCCTCAGGCTGCTGCAGGGGCAGGGGGAGAGGGCAGCGGGACAGGCTGTGCCCCCTAAGGCCAAAACCCCTCGGATCCTGCACCAGGATCCCACCCTCCCGCAGCAGCTGGAGGCAGGAGGCGTCAGGAGTGATCCACCCCCCCAGGACAGAGCTCTGGGATTGGGGATCGGAGCTACTCGTGCCAGGAGAGGGAAAGCTTGGCCCGAGCACCAAAGGGTCGCACGGCAAAAGGCCACGTCCTCGTCCTCCCGCCCGCCACATCCCGGGCTGCCCCCGCTCTGCCCACCCGCCCCGCCGTGCAGTCAGTGCAGTCTGAGCGCTGCCGGCCCCGGGAGCAGCAGGAACCGCTCTCCCCTCTATGTCAGGATGTCGTGGGCTTGGTGCTCCACCAGCATCTCCATGCTCCGCACGTCCGTGCACCAGAACTCCAGGCGGTCCTTCATCCCCTTGATCTGCAAGGCAAGGCCGCGGGGACGGAGCGCCCCAGCGCCTGGGAATGTCCACAGGCTCCTCCTCACACCCGAGAGCCCAAACCACTCCTCAAAGCCCCTCACACCCAGAAAGGGGGTGCCCCACCCCTGGAAGTGTTCCAGGCCAGGTTGGACGGGGCTTGGAGCACCCTGGGACGGTGGAAGGTGTCCCTGCCCATGGCAGGGGGTGGGACTGGATGGGCTTTAATGTCCCTTCCAACCCAAACCATGCTGGGATTCTGGGATTAACAGCTTCCTCCAGCAAATCAGCAAAGGTTAAACTGAAATGCACCAAAGGAGTCGTCTGCAGCCGGAATTCCAGGCACTCATTTCTGGGTTTGAAGGTAAAGACACCCTGCACAGTCTCCTCAAACATTACAAGGATGAACTTGAGAAGCTCAACAGCTCCATTATCATCTTGGACTTCCCAAGAGGAACGTGCCTCCTACACCCCCAAAACTGCCAGAGGTTGTCTCGTGCCTTTAGGAACGAGGCCTGGATCCTTCTGGAAAGCACAGCCATGGCTTCTGTGCTCCGTGCTGCTTGTGTGAGGGAGATGCCACCCCTGTCCCTGTGAAACTCCCTGGGGCGAGGCCAAGCCCCCAAGGAGGCTCAATCCCAAGCCCCCAAGGAAGCTCAATCCCAAGCCCCCAAGGAGGCTCAATCCCAAATCCCCAAGGAGGCTCAATTCCAAGCCCCCAAGGACGCTCAATCCCAAGCCCCCAAGGATGCTCAATCCCAAGCCCCCAAGGAGGTTCAATCCCAAGCCCCCAAGGAGGCTCAATCCCAAGCCCCCAAGGAGGCTCAGTCCCAAGCCCCCAAGGATGCTCAGTCCCAAGCCCCCAAGGAGGCTCAATCCCAAGCCCCCAAGGAGGCTCAATCCCAAGCCCCCAAGGAGGCTCAATCCCAAATCCCCAAGGAGGCTCAATCCCAAGCCCCCAAGGAGGCTCAATCCCAAGCCCCCAAGGAGGCTCAGTCCCAAGCCATGCCCCTGCCCAGCTCCGTTACCTGCTGCAGGTCCAGCACCCGTGGCTGCACCCACGTCATGTGCACCCTCTTGTCCACCTCGTCGATGCTGCCCTTCACCAGCCCCACCGAGAGCGCCTTCATCACCAGCAGCTCCACCTGGGAACACAGACAGCCCCGGGAAATGACCCAGCTTCCCCCTCTTCCCCCCTGAGATGAGTCAAACCTGGCATCTCCACACAAGATCCCCTCAGAACCCAGGGCAGCAGCTCCCACACCCTCTCAGGTGACAGAACTGCCTCGAGACCTGGCACCTCAGCATGGAGGGAGGAGTTCTTCTCCCTAAACCTCTTCCCTAAAACTGGATTTTAGGGGTTTTCAGCTCTTTTTCCCTACAACTAGATTTATTTTCCTTTCTCTGAAATCCCAGGAAGAACAAGGCAATTGGAAAAAGCCAACAGAGCCCACCTGTCCCTGGGCAGCAGGTGGGAGTTGGTCTCTGCTCCCAGGGATCAAGTGACAGGACAAGGGGAAATGGCCTCAAGCTGTGCCAGGGGTGGTTCAGGTTGGACATCAGGAAGAATTTCCTCGTGGGAAGGGTGGTCAGGCCTTGGAAGGGGCTGCCCAGGGAGGTTTGGAGTCCCCATCCCTGGAGGGGTCCAAGGCAGGTCTGGACGTGGCACTCAGTGCTCTGGGCACAGGTTGGACTCGATGACCTCGGAGCTTTTTTCCAGCCTAAATGGCTCTGGGATTCTGTGTGGTTCAGGTCTATCCAGGCACTCTTAGAGCCCCAGAACCTGGACATTACCAAGGGTGTCCAACCCCAAACTCACCTCGTTGATGGTGACTTTGGCACTCTTGGCAATCTCCTCGAAGGTGAGCTGGCGGTGGTTGGCCGGGCGGGTGAAAGTCATCTGCATCCAGGGAACAAACCAAAAAACCAACCCCCACGGGGTTTCAGGAATTCCCATAGCTCACAGAGCCTCCCTCAAGCTGCCCTGCCCAGTCCCACTCTGCACTGGCAGCTGCCTTTCTCATGTTTAACCCAAATAAGTCAAACAGGAATGTTTTACACCAGAGTGGGGTGGTGACAACAGAGCCGGGGCCTTCCCGTGGCAGGAAGGGATGTTCCATGTTATCCACCAGGGAAAGGACCCTCAGTCCCCGGGAAGCAGAGATGCTCAGCTGTGTTCTAAAAGCCTTTTTTTATCTGGAACACACTCCAGACACCATCCCTGAGGGATTGCTCTCCCCCTCCTCCACATCACAGAAAGGACACCTTCCTCTATCCCAGGCTGCTCCCAGCCCCAGTGTCCAGCCTGGCCTTGGACACTGCCAGGGATCCAGGGGCAGCCACAGCTTCTCTGGGCACCCTGTGCCAGGGCCTCAGCACCCTCACAGGGAAGGATTTCTTCCCAATATCCCATCTCAGCCTTCCCAATAACCCATTCCCCCCTGTTCTGGCACTCCATGCAAGAGCCCCCCTGGAAGCAGGGCCAAGCAGCCCAGCACAAGGTGTTTTCCCTCAGGGCACCTGCCTGTGGCTCCACCCACAGGCAAAACCCACACTGAGCCCCCTGTATGCAGGGGTTCCTGCAGCTGAGTGAGCAGGCACGCCGAGCACAGCCCAGCTCACCTCCATGAGACACAGCAGCTGGATCTTCTGCAGCAGCAGCGCTTCGTTCGCAGCCAGGTCGGGCTGCGAGGGGAGAAAAGGCACCAAAAATCAGGTCATTATTGCGGTTTCCCCCCATCCTGGGGGAGAACACACAGGAATAAATCCCTGGGAGGGTTCATTCAGGAGGAAGGAGGCCACCACAGCCCACCCACCAGCCAGGAATGGCTCCAGAAAACAATCCCAGTGCCAGTGGGCTCACTAATCCAGTGCTGTGCCAGTGATTCCCGGTGCAGCCAGCGCAGGTAACATCCAGCATCACTGCTTTCCCTCACACTTCCCAGCACAGGAGGCAACAGCACCATTTGCCACTGGAAGCACTCCAGAGGGAAGCCAGAAGAAAACTAAGGACGTGTATCGAGGTGGAATAACCACTCCCATGCTCCGATCAGAATTACACCAGTGCTCCAGAGCCCGGAATGAGGCAAAGGTGATTAGGAAAAGGTCCAGAGACTCCAAGTGTCAGCTGCAAATGCCAAGCCTGGGCCTTCAGCAGTGCCAGAGCCCCCTCACCTGCTGCCCCCAGGCCGACTTGAGGGCCTGGAATGTCTCCACGTTGCCGCTGTTGAAGGCGAAGAGGGTGTCGATGAGCCACTGCCGGTCTGTGCTGCGCAGGGACTCCAGCACGGGGTGCATCAGCTGCAGGGCACAGGCAGGAGGGGGTGAGCAGGGCAAAACCAGCTCCTGGGCTCCAGGGATCGAGGGATGTGGCAGCACTCACCAGCTCCCCGAAGTTGTAGACACCTTCTCCCAGCAGCCCGGCCAGCCCCAGGGTGAAGGCTCTCTCCTGCTGCTCTGATACTGGACAAAAAACCAAAACAAAAATAATTTGGATGAAAAAAAAACCAAACCAAAACCACTATGGATAAAAAAAACTCCAAACCAGAAATAATTTGGGTGAAAAAAACCCCAAGCCGATAATATTTTGGATAAAGCACCGCCGTAAGCCCCATCGAGCCCTCCCTCACCTACACGAAACCATTCCCAGCCCTCATCTTCCCCCACGCTGCCTGAAATTCAGGAGCGCACAGCAACCACAGCACAAAAGGGCTTCTTTTTGAATCTAGAGCAAAGATTTTGGGGAATTGGCATGAGCTTGTCCTTCTGGCAGGCGCATTCCCCCTTTTCCCCCTGGTGCAGCCCAGGAGCAGCTCCTCGGGGGTCACTCCTCAGCCCAGCCAGAGCTCGGATCCACCACGGCACAGCCAAAACAACACGGAGAAAGCCTCGGCCAGGGCACTTATTTGGGTCGGGGGGGATGAAGCAGAGCATGGAAAGTGGGATTTCCCCCGGAGAGGAGTTACCTGGCAGATCCTTGACCTCGATGCAGCCCAGGAAGCGCAGCGCATCCTTGTAGTAGGCGGCGTGGTTCCCCACGGTCTGGTAGTACTTGCTGGAGAGGTCGTAGAAGCGGCTGTGCACTGATGTCACCCCCGGGAGGGTGTTCAGCATCTCCTCCACCTCCTCGATGGTCTCCTGGGAAGGGCCAGACCTGGCTCTCACAGGGGAAGCAGCACCCGGAGCGTTCCTGCGCTCCTGGCTCCGCGGGTCGCGGCCCTCCCGGGGGATCCCCGGTGACACCCCGGGCAGCTGTGACACCAGCCAAAGCCACCATCGCTCCCAAACCCTGCCCTGGCAGGGTGCTGAGGCCCTGGCACAGGGTGCCCAGAGGAACTGTGCCTGCCCCATCCCTGCAAGTGTCCAACGCCAGGCTGGGGCAACCTGGGATAGTGGAAGGCGTCTCCGCCCATGACTGGGTGAGCTTCAAGATCCCTTCCAACCCAAACCATGCCAGCATTCCACCACCCAAACCCAGCCCTCTGCACTTGCTCAAGGAGAACCAACGCTGCCCTGCCTGAAAAACATCATTTCAGGTTCGAAAGATGGTTTTAAAACCAGCCCAGGATGACAACCCCCATGTGCTTCGCTCAGGCAACACCGCCACAGGTGAGCAGCTCCCACGTCCTGGTGAGCTCACGAGCCCCACTGAGCCGGGACCTGGGATAACCCAGGAATGTCACAGCACCCCAAAACTCCCCATCCCAGGCCAGCCCTCACCTTGGTGACCTGCAGGTCCCCGATGTTGAGCTTGAGGGCGCCGATGGCCGTTTTGCACAGGATCACGGCCTCATCACTGCTCTTCACCTGCAGGGACACAGGGACCCGTGTGGAGTGTCACCTGCAGCCAGGCGCGCTCCAGGGGCTGGACAAATGCCCCTCGTGACCACATTCCTGCAGTCAAATCCCCGTGGAAAGGTGCTGCTCTCCAGCACAGGTGCCACACGCGCCGGTGCCCCTCGGCCTGCTCACGGGCAGCACACACCAAGAGCAGCTCCCAACTCACCTTCTCCCGGGTCTTCTCCAGGAAAGTCAGGGCCACGTTGGGATCTGCAGCACAGGGAAAAACAGATTTACACGTGCAGCTCTCGTGGAGCTGAGCCTCCTTTCACACCTTCCACAGGCTTCCCGAAGGCGGCAGCGTGGGTTCCCCACAGCGCACCCCCAGCCCGCAGCAGCTTCCCACCCGAGACTGACCGGCCCCCGGCCACGCTCCGGAGGAAACGACACCCCGGGGGAGGGGAGGGACACGCACCCGTCATCTGCCGGACCACGTGCAGGATGATCTCCACCAGGGACAGGGGGTTCACCCTGCAGCGAGCAGCTCCGAGTCAGCACGGGACCCCAAACCCCCCCAGGAGACCCCCAACCC
>VXBT01011309.1:54769-72403 GCA_013400235.1 Oriolus oriolus
GGGACGGGGCTGCGCGGCGGCGGCGGAGCCGGGAGGTAGGTGGGGAGTGCCCGGCGCGGGGCTGGAGCATCCCTGCTGGAAGGGCGGGGTGGGAACCGGTGTTGGGATGGGATGCGCTCCCGTGATGGAGGGTGTCCCGTCCCCGGCTGAGCAGGGACATCACTCCGAGCCAGGGCTGGCCTGGGAGCCCGCAGGGTGGATCAGTTCTCCGGGAACCCGGTCTGACCGGGCAGAGCCACATCCCTGGGAAAGCAATGTCACACATCCCAGGGACGGCAGTGTCACATCCCTGGGAAGGCAGAGCCACATCCCTGTGACAGCAGGGAAAGCCAGCACAGTGTCACATCCCTGGGAAAGCAATGTCACGTCCCTGCAAAGGAACTGTCACATGCCAGGGAAGGCAGAGCTGACCACCCTGAGGCCTGGAAGCACTTCCAGCTCTATCCTTGCTCCTCGGGCTTGCCAAGCCCCAGCAGCTTTCCCCACGCCTGCTCTGGACTGGGCACAATGCCCTGCTCCGGCAGCGCTAATTTTCTGGGAGCAGCTGTTCCCCGGGGATAATGAGTGTTCCCGAGCTGCTAATGACTGTTCCCAGATGACAATGGCTGTTCCCAGCCCAGCTGGGCACAGGGCTGCGATTCCTCTGGACGTGGTCGCACACAGCCCTGGGGGGAACAGGGAAACCACAGTGTCTGTGCTCACCTGGGCAGGGCCACTCGTCGCCCCGAGAGAAACCTGTGGAACTCGGGACACAGAAGAGTCTCCTGGATCCCAGAGGAGTGTAAATCAGCACTGAGACTGGTGATTCCCAGTGGGCCCAGCCTTGTGTCCATCCCTGTCCAAAAAAACCCTCTCACAGGAATACGATGATTTGGTATTTCAGATCCATGAAAGGAAGCGCAGAGGGATGTGTCTGCTCCAGGGTTTGGGTGGGACTAACAGCCAGGCTTTCCCCTAGTGAAGCCCCAGCACAGTGCTGCCCAGGGAAGAGCTTCCTGTGGAATTTCTGGGTGGTTTCCTCCCCCCGAGCCGAAGTCAATGTCGGTTCTCTCAGCGCTGTGCTTCCCCCTGTGCCGAGCAGGACCCAAGGCTCCAGGCCCTTCTGCCTGAGTGCGGCCACCAGAGGCATTCTGGGCTCGTGGGGAGGTGACGGGGGCAAGCAGAAGCTCACCCTGAAGGACGTGGCCGAGCTGCTCCGGAAGAAGGAATGTCGGCGCGTGGTGGTGATGGCCGGCGCCGGGATCAGCACGCCCAGCGGCATCCCAGACTTCAGGTGATGCCTCCATCCCCTGGGCCCTTGGAGGGCTGAGGGCTTGTCCGTGGAGAGGGTGATTAGGCCTTGGCAGGGGCTGCCCAGGGAGCTGGTGGAGTGCCCACCCCTGGAGGTGTCCGAGGAGTGACTGGACGTGGCACTCGGTGCTCTGATGGTGATGGTGCATCCCAGGTTGGACTCGATGCTCTCGGAGGTCTTTTCCAACCTCAGTGATGCTGGGATTGTGTCTCCAGCCCAGGTGCCACCGCAGCCCCTCTCAGCTGCCCGCTGTCCCCGCAGGTCCCCCGGGAGCGGCCTGTACAGCAACCTGGAGCAGTACAACATCCCCTACCCCGAGGCCATCTTTGAGCTGGGCTATTTCTTCGTCAACCCCAAGCCCTTCTTCACCCTGGCCAAGGAGCTCTACCCGGGCAACTACCGCCCCAACTCCGCCCACTATTTCCTCCGGCTGCTGCACGACAAGGGGCTGCTCCTGCGCCTCTACACCCAGAACATCGACGGGCTGGAGAGAGGTGAGCTCCCTGCTCCCGTCTCCGGCAGCAGCACCAGGAGCTGAGGGGGGAGGCAGAGATGCACACAGGGAGGCTCTGGCTCAGTCCTGTCCCACACACTCCGTTCCAGCGGCTGGGATCCCTCCCAACAGGCTGGTGGAAGCCCACGGCACTTTTGCCACCGCCACCTGTACGGTGTGTCAGAGGAACTTCCCCGGAGAGGACTTCAGGGTGAGTGGGCCCAGCCGGGCATCAACACAATTAACGCGAGGAGGCATTAATTACCATCGTAATGACAGGCCCAAACCTGTGCCTTTGCCCTCGGGGACAAGAGATTTATGGAGGGTACCAGGTTTGGGGTCAGGCACCGTGGTGGTTCTGAACCCCTGTGATGGGAAGGTTTGGGGCCTTTCCGTTCAGGGGAACGGGGTCCCTGTGACAGGCAGTTTAGGGGTGTCTCAGGGGGACAGGGTCCCTGTGACAGGCAGTTTAGGGGTGTCTCAGGGGGACAGGGTCCCTGTGACAGGCAGTTTGGGGGTGTCTCAGGGGGACAGGGTCCCTGTGACAGGCAGTTTGGGGGTGTCTCAGGGGGACAGGGTCCCTGTGACAGGCAGTTTTGGGCTGTCTCCCTTCAGGGAGATGTCATGGGCGACAGGATCCCTCGCTGCCCCGTCTGCACTGGAGTCGTCAAGCCCGACATCGTGTTCTTCGGTGAGGAGCTCCCACAGCGCTTCCTGCTGCACCTCACAGACTTCCCCATGGCAGACCTGCTCTTCGTCATCGGGACGTCCCTGGAGGTCTGGGAACGAGGGAAACCCCTGGGAAAAAGGCACATGGAAAACAGGGCCTGAAGGGACTCCGGAGGGGAGAAAGGGCTTAGAGGAGAAGGCGAGAAAATGGGTTAGGGAGGTGCAATTGGAGGTGGAGGGTAAGAAATAGGGTGGAGGTGCTCTGAGAGACCCTCTGGAAACAGGTGGGCACCTGGAGAGCTGCGGGGCTCCCTGAGGAAAGGCCACCAGGTAACCGGTGACGCTGGGACCCGCTCAGAGCCGGGGTGGCTGAGCGGTTCCCAGCCCAGCGTGCCGGGACCCGGTGCCCCTGGCAGGGTGACTGTCCCTGTGCCCCCTCGGTTCCCCCCGCAGGTGGAGCCCTTTGCCAGCCTGGCCGGAGCCGTGCGCAGCTCTGTGCCGCGGGTGCTCATCAACCGGGAGCTCGTGGGACCCTTCGCGTGGCAGCGGCGCCACAACGACGTGGCCCGGCTCGGGGACGTGGTGGGCGGCGTCGAGGAGCTGGTGCAGCTGCTGGGCTGGAGCCACGAGATGCAAATGCTGATCCAGAAGGAGAAGGAGAAGGTGGGAAGAGGCTCAGAGCCCCAGCTTCCCCCTCAGCCCCTGCGTTCCTGTGCTGGAGTTATCCAGGGGAATGGGTTTGGGCTTGCTAGGGTCACACTGTGCAGGAAAGTGCAAAAAAACCCCGAACCAACCCAAACCTGAGCGCTGTTTCACAGCCAAGGTGCCAGGGCAGAGCCCTGGAGCTGGAGGTGCAGATTCCAGGGGCTGGCAGTAACCAGCCAGGAATGCCCTCAGCCAGCGGTGCCGGGCTGTGAGGCAGCAGAGCCTGCACACAAAACAGGGATGTGAGCTGCTGGAAAGCCTCGCTCCCTGCAGTCCCTTCATGGCTGTGCTGCCGCCTCCAGAGGCTCCTCTGGAGCAACACGCAGTCGGAGAGGGAAGGGAAGCTCCAGGCGTGCTGAGACCCAACCAGTGCTGCCCACTGGACAGGAGTGGGGTTCCTGCTCCTGCTCCACTTGGCAGTGATGAATCCTTAAACAGGAGTTTTTTGCCCACCATTCTTACATCTGTAACCTTTTGGGATCTTCAGGAGCGAGAAATTGCAGGGGAACAAGTTCTTAATTACTCAGAGCTCGGTGCTGATGTTAATTACTACATTCCTTTAGACCACTGGGAGGTTTTCCCCACATTTGACATCAAACACAGCTGTTATTTTTTAGGCATATGTTGTCCAAACATGACTTCATAAAATCTGGCTTCAAGATTCCAGTTGTAACATCCAGGTTGTTCTTCCTTCCCTCAGATTGTGAGGCAGGAACGAGTAGGAATTCTTAGCCTTTTGGCCAGGTTTTTGATTTTTCAGTACCAGCATTTCGGGGCTCAGTGCTGCTCTGAATCCCTGAGGGATACTGCTGATGCAACAGTGACAGAGGAAAACCAGTTGCTTGGAGCAACGTGGACTGGTGGAAGGCATCGCCGTCCATGGCCGGGGGTGGGACTGGATGGGCTTTAAGGTCCCTTCCAAGCCAAACCATTCCGGGGTTCTGTGAGAGCTGTGGGGCTGCTGCTGGGGCTGGAATGTTTGATGCTCCCTGGCGAGCGCTGTGGTCTCTGTTCCCAGCTGGATGCCAAGGATGAGTAGGAAGGTGCTCCTGTCACCCCTCAGCACGTCACTGGAGGACATCCAGCCATGAGTGTCACCAGCAAGTGTCCGAGGGCCCGGGGGCTCGTGCCAGCACATCCGACGAGCTCTGTGTCTGCAGGTGGCTGTTTGGATCTCCCTCCTTCCCAGCCATCCATCCCAGAGCCCCTCAGAGGCACTGGTTCCACGGAGCAGGAGCTGGAATGCCATGAAGGTCAGGCCAGGACAGACTGGAGAGCGTTTTCCAGCTCCCACTGGGCTGAGCATCCAGTTCCTGTCACAGTTCCTCCCCAGCCACTGTTCCCTTGGCCACGATCCTCAGCTGCTGCAGGCTGTGTTTAGTCTTCCATGAAATCTCTGCTAATCAGGGGACAAGCCAGGGGCGGGGGGGCTGCCCCCCATTCCCATTCCAGCTCAAGCTCCTGGGGAGTTTCTGAATCACTGGAGTGTTAATTGTTTAATAATAAAGAGAGATAATTTGTTTCTGGATGTCACCTGTTTTCTGTGAAGTCACACCTTCTGTTCCCACCACGGCTTCTTTCACCTGCTTTTTAGTACCTTTTTTCCCTTTTTCCCCCTCACACAAGTGCCTTTCCCTGCTGTAGATGCCATTGTGGGGGGTGGCAGTGTCACAGTGCTGCAGCCACATCCTGCTCTGTCCCAAACCTGCCACAACACAGCGCAGAGCCTTGTGGCACATGGATCCACACTGGAAATGGTGGGGACGTGCTTTTAACCATCCCCTGCTTCCCCCCAAAATAGAGTTCCATGATTCTCTGAACACCTCCTCCCGAAACGCCCGGTGCCAAGCTCAGCCCCTGCTCCAGGGCATTCCAGGCCAGGCCTGACAGCTGTTCTTAGGGATTTAAGCACTCTGGAAAATTGAAACAACAATATCAGAAGCAACTGCATTAAAAACACCAAACCCCGCTTTTCCTTTTGCACGGAAAGCTTGGGAAAGCTTCAACAGCTGGGAAGGGATCAGGGGTCTGTCTGCACACAGAAGGGCTGGGGGGTGTATTTTTTGCTAGTTTAAAAGACGCAATTGGCCTAAGAGCTCACACTGTGACAGAGCAGGGCTGTCCCCAGCCTAGCAGCCTGGAATGGCACTTGGGGATCAGTCAGGAACGAAACAGAAACACAGAATCATCCAGGTTGGAAAAGGCCTCCAAAATCATCCAGTTCAGCCTGTGCCCGATGCCCACCTTGTCCCCAGCCCAGAGCACTGAGTGCCACGTCCAGGCCTTCCTTGGACACCTCCAGGGACGGGGACTCCAAACCTCCCTGCACAGCCCCTGCCAAGGCCTGAGCACCCTTTCCATGGGGAAATTCCTCCTGATGTCCAACCTGAACCACCCCTGGCACAGCTTGAGGCCGTTTCCCCTTGTCCTGTCCCTGTTCCCTGGCAGCAGAGCCTGGTTTCCCCCTGGCTGCCCCCTCCTGTCTGGGAGTTGTGGACAGCCAGAAGATCCCCCCTGAGCTCCTTTTCTCCAGGCTGAGTCCCCTCAGCTCCTTGTGCTCCAGCCCCTTCCCCAGCTCCATTGCCTTCCCTGGAATCATGGCCACGCTCCCACGTGTCAGGTTGGCTTTATTCTAGCGTCACTTGTGCATTCCTACTCGTGACAGGAGGTTTGGGAACTTGGGGGCATGAGACAAACGGCAAGGTTTTCTTTCCAAAGAAAACAGGAATAAAAATAAAGACAAATCTACGCCAGGCCCGACAGCAGCCCCTGGGGGACACAGTGACCTGGGGACAGCGAGGAGGAGCCGAGGACAGGGCACAGGCATTGGCCTTTCATCTGGAAGGCGGGAGGTGGGGAGAGGCGAACGCCCAAACCCAGCGGGGTGGTGACAGGGACAGTGCCCAGTGCCAGGGAAGGGACATTGGCGCGCTCCCAGCGGCCGCCCGCGCGCTCTCTCCCGCGGCCGGCGGAATGCTGGAAGCTTCCAAGGCCTCAGGGGCTCCGCTCTGCTCACCCACACGCTGCGGGTGTGCACGGACACGGATACAGCCACCTGCAGCACGCCCTGCGGATCCCACTGCCGCTGGAAGCCCACGCCCCTCTCTGGCAGCCCCCCTTCCCACGGCGTTCCTGGGGAGCAGCCCCACCGTGGGGCCGGGAACACACACGAGGCTCTGTGAATCTCTGAACCCCGATGGAGCGGCAGGAAGAGCCTCCCCCTGACCCTTCTTCCCAAACAGCGCATATTTCAAAACCAAAAATCCTACTGGAGAGTCCTGGAAGCAATTTGGAGTGTGAAATCCTCAAGGCTGCTGACAGGAGAGACCGAGGTGGAGCCAGGTCACGGAGACCTCTGGAAGGAGAGGTGGCTATGGAGCTGGGAAGGAGGCAGGTGTTCCATGTGGTGGGCTGTGAGGGGTCCAGGCTGGGTCCGGATCCCACCGGGAGAGTCCTGGCGCGGTGCCAGCCCCTGGGTGCAGCACCAGTTCCGAGGGAGAGCGGCCGGAGCGCGGCTCTCCGTGGCTGGGGCGGGGCCGGCTCAGTCCAGCCCCAGGTCCGAGTCGGAGGACGAGCGCTCGTCGGCGATGTTGCGGATGGCGTTCTCCATGGGCGCCAGGTTGCCGCTCGGGGTGATGCCCATGGGCTGGATCACCTTCTCCCTGCAGCCAGGGCAGACGGGGAAGGTCAGGCAGAGCTGCAGCAGAGCACGGGAACAGACCAGGAATACAGCAGCAATGTGGGGCTTGTGGAAATGGCCTGAAACGTGCCCAAACCCTTCTAAAGATCCCTTCTGAGAAGTGGGGACTTTCCGAGCCCTGAAACTTCCAGCATGGCGAAACAATGGCCTGGAAGCACAGTCCTATTCTGGAGTCCTGTTCTGTGTGGTTGAGGATTCCCAGAGGAAAACTAGCCCTGGGGTCCGTGTTCCTCTCCCTCCAACACATGCTGCAGTTACTCCCCTCCCACTCTGGAAAGCCAGAACTCAGCTGGGCTCCTCTGGGTCAGAGCTGACTGGAGAGAGCGCTCCAGCAGGGAAAGTGGCTGGTAGCACTGGCTGCCATCTGTCCCCCCGTCTGTCCCCAGCATGCTGCTTCCCCCTGAGCAGCATTGCCAGGACAGAGGCTGCTGTCCTTCGCAAGCACCTGGACACAGCTGGAGAGCAGCAGGTGCCTGGGAACAGCGCAGGCACAGCGAGGAATTCCACAGTGTCCCGTCATGCCAAAGCTGGAGGGGCTGGCAGGGCTTCCCTTGCACATCGTGGGGCCATGCTGAGGGAAGAGTTTCCCACATATGGCCCCACCACTCCCTCTCCAGATCCCTTCAGGCCTTGGGAACGCAGCCAAAGGAAGGTTTGTGACAGATGTACCCCCGGACACAGACCATGTCCCAGTACCTGGACAGCTTGTCAAACATGTTGACCAATTTCATGGCTTCGTGCTCCTTCTGCTCCTCCGTCATCCCTTCCATGGGGTTGGGCAGCTTCTCCTCCACACGTCCCGTCACAGGGTTGATGCTGCACAGAGAGCAGTGAGGCCAGGGCTCAGGAGGGGGACAGCAGGTGACAAAGGGCTGTTTGGAATCCTTCTGAGCCTCGTGGAGCAGAGGAATGGCACGACAGGCTTGGCTGTCACCACTGTTTGTGTCCTGAGCCCCAAGTGCCATCACAGTGCTATGAGGGCTTCTGGCCTACATCCTTATAAACACCTCCCTTTTCTCCAACACCCCCTCCTGCCAGTGCCACGGTGCCACTGGAAATGAGGTACACGAGGGCAGGTGACATTTCCTCCCTCTCCTCAGGGCAGGAGACAAAAGCTAATGGAGAAAATCCCAACAAACCCAACCTGCAGGGACACTGAACAGGAAGCCAGTGAGTGTGGGACACATGGGTGGGCACGGGCCTGGACCCCCCACCCTCGAGATACCACCCATTGAGGAGGAAAGGAGAGGGAAAGGGGAAAAGAAAGAGAGAGAAGGGAAAAAGAGGAACCAAAAACCAGCTGGGTGTAGCAACATTGAGTTCTGGAGAGGGGTAGGAGTAATGGGAACTTCCACCCCTGCTGCACATGGAAGAGTAGAACAGGGAGACGGCAGGAGGTGCACGAAGAGGGATGAAGAGGGATGAAGCAGGAGCGGGAGGAAGGAGTGAGAGGAGGGCAGCTCTAGAGGGGGAGCAGATCTCTTTACTTGGGCTTTGCCTCTTTGTACTCCTCCGTGTCCGTGTCTTCATCCTCCGAGTACTCCCCCTCTTCCCGGCCGCCGGCCATGAGACCCCGTGCCGCCAGCAGCCCTGCAGCGTTCCCGTAGCCCGTGTACTTCACAAACCGGGACACTGCCGGGAGAAGGGACACCACGCTGTGCTCCCCGCCCGCCTCCAGCCCCAGCAGCACGGCTGTGCCACATCTCCAAGCCATGGAGATGCTGACAGGGACCAAGGCCCGTGGGTGGGGTCTGAGCGTGGGCCAGGCTGGGTGCAGGGTGCTGGGGTGGCCTCCAGCATAGCTTGTCCCTCACCGCTGGCCTGGCAGGCACCACCTCCTTCCCACAGAGCTCCTGGAGCGCTCCCCTTTTCCCCACCCAGCGGGGCTGTCCCGAGGGAAGGCAGAAGCCCTGCAGAGGGTCCCCATCCCAGGGTCTCTCAGTGGAAGCCCCGCAGGACTCACCGCTCTCCTTGCAGAGCACGAAGAGGAACTCGGCGGCGCAGTGCTTGACGTCGGTGTCGATGTGGGTCATGAGCCTGACCAGCTTGTTCCGCAGGGAGTTGCCCACCTCGGGCCGGTTCCGCACGTCCCGCAGCGGCGGCAGCACCTGCAGGGCCACAGCCAGGGTCACTGCAGGTGCCAAGGGCCTCAGCCACCCACGGCAGCACCCGGAGGTGTCTGGAGGGTGGCCATAAGCAGGGCTTTGCTGGTCTCCCCGCCCCTCAGGGCAGCAGCCCTGAGTGCGGCGCTGAGCACAGCATACCCTGGCCTTCAGGAACTTCCTGGTCTGCCGGTGGACTCGGGCACTCTCCGTCAGCAGGTTCAGCACAGGGGTCAAGTTCTCCTTCAGCTTGTGGCCCTGCAGAAACATCCCCAGAAGGAGCAGCACGTCAGTCACGCTGAGCTCAGCTCGTCTGGCTCGTGCTGCAGAACACGAGCACAGACCATCAGGGAGGTGGATGGACACGGAGCTTCCCAACCTCTGCCACAGGCATTCAGTGCCTCCTCCCTCCCCACACCACTTGCTGTGGCACAGGCAGTGCCAGAAATATTTGGGCAGGGCACCCAGGGCAGAGAAGTGCAGTGGTAGAATTTGGAGGCCCTTTGGAACAACTCCAGAGGCTGAAAGCCATAGTCAACTTGAAAATAACACGAACTCAGGCTTCCAGAGCTGCCCACTGGATCACTGCTGGGTGAAACAGGGCTGATTTGTCAATCACACAGTTAATTATCAGCTAATCATCCACTGCTCCACTGATCTCACTGCCTGCAGCCCTCAAAGCAATAGCAGTCACCTTCCCAGTCCAGAGATGCTGCTTTAGTCCCACCAACCACAGCCCTGCCAGAAGCTGTCCCTCCCACAAAGGGCTAACTGCAAACCAAGCGTGGTGCTCCTGCCAGGCTCCTCCAGGCTGAGGAAAAGGTGCCCTGGACCTGTGGGAAGCAGCACCACTCACCCTGTCCAGGCGCCGCTCCAGGAAGTCCAGGAGGATGCTGACCGCGTCCATGTTGACGCCCATGTACTCCAGCGAGCCCGGCCGCACTTTGGGAGCCAGCAGCACATCCAGACACTTCAGGGGCAGGTTGCCCAGCAGGTTGACCGTGTGGCTGCACGTGTGGAAGAGAAGAGAAGTGAACACACTGTGACGGAGCTTTGCTCACAGAAGTTCCTCAGCTCTGCAGAAACGAAGGCCTGTCATTAACTGGCGGGAGTGTGAGGATCCTGCGATCCAAGTTTTCCTGGAGCATCTCAAGCTCCTCACACCGCTGAAAGGGAATAACTTAAAATGCTTTTTGGGCAGCTAACTATATGCTGAGAGTCCAAAGAGACTTTGGTGACAACTGAGAAGCCACAGATCCCGACACAGAGCCAAGCAGGACCAATCTGGGTGGTCCAAGCTCTGTCTCTGGAGTCTCCTGTTCTACTCTCATCCTGATATTCCACGCCAGCACTGCTTGGGACCCCCTGACTATGTGTTCTTGGGGACAGGGCGGTGCCACCTGCTCCAAGCTGAAACCCCTGCACCAATAAAGCCTGGCAACATGACACAGCCAATTTCTCAGCATGGCTTAAGCCTAATTAAGGCCACCCCATGGACTTTTTAATTAAAGCAGCACATATCTTCTCTGGCCAGTTGCCCACTGAGGTGCATGTCACTGTTGGGACAGCCTGACACAGGACATGGAACAAGATCTCAGGGGCCAAGAGGCCATGGCATTCCCACATGGCATTCTCAGGGCAGGAAAAGCTATTTCTGAGTTCCAGCAGCGTGAGGGACCCCCAGGCCAAACCCAAGAGCTGCTGGTCAGCGGGGTCCCTCCCAGTCACCCAAGGTCAGGCAGGATGTGCCTGGGGGAGCTGGCGAAGCCCCAGGTGAAGCTGTTCCCAGCACAGACCTGTGGAACTCCTCGGTGCGGTCCTCGCCGTCGGCAGAGATCATGAGGCAGTGGCGCAGGAGGGCACCCAAGTGCCGGTACAAAGCAGCATCTTCCTGGCCCCAGCAGGGAGAAAGGAACACCTCCATCAGCAAAGGGGATCCCACACATGCCAGAGCCTGCAGCCTGTCCCCCCCCGCTCCAGCAGCCTGACCATGGACTGCAGGGCGTTCTCAATTCTCCGTTTGGGGATGCTCTAAAAGCACAGGCAAAGTAAGGGGTAATACTGCACTGGACAGTGGCAGTGCCCTAAGGACAACCGAGGCCCTCACCGCCCTGAGGGTGCACAGGGACCAGTCTGGGACTTGAGGAAATGCAAGGGAAGAGAAAACCTGCAAAGCCAGAGCCCGGAGACAGGTGAATGCCCTGGGCCCAAGGAGCTCACCTCATCCACCTCCCTCTTGCTGGAATCAAAGGTGATGTTGAAGAGCACTTTGAGGATCTCCATGGCTCGCTCCGTCTCCTGCCGAGGCAAAGGTGGGAGAAGTCCCTCCTCGGTGGCAACTTCGTAGGGGTCCAACCACTTGACGCCGAGGGTCAGCTCCAGGGTGTCCGTCATGAGGCTGATGCCCCGGAGCTCCTGGGCGAGCTGCTGCCGGACATCCACCCTGAGGGCCGTCAGCAGGAACAGCAGGCGCAGGTCGAAGAACTTGACGTCGTGAGGAAGACTCCGCTCGTTGTAGAGCTTGATGCGCCGGGCCAGCCCCACCACCAGCCGCCCCTCTGCCGTCAGCTCCTGCGCCATGGCGCTGCTGAACACAATGTTGCACAGGCATTTCAGGGATTCCAGGATCACATCCAAGTCCGGGACCTCCCGGATGAGCTCCTCCGAGTAATCGATGCCGGCGTGCCTGGAGAGGGTCTTCAGGCCTTCCTTGGTGGTGAAAGGGTCGAGGCAGTGCTTGTCCCGGGACAGGATGCGGATGCTCTCCAGGCAGGTGACCTGGCAGGACGGCTGCAGCTCCCTCTCCAGGAACTTGATCAGCAGCTGGGCCATTTTCTGTGCAGTTGGAAACAAGCAATGCCTCGGATCCTGACACTTCCCAGTGCTCCCTCCGGCCCTGCCATGCTCTGCCCTGGACAACAGCGGTGTCGCCTGGGCCCGCTCAGGTGTGCACTCGGCAGCACTTGGGATGTGCCTGGCTCTGGCATCGATCCTGACCAGTCTGGGCAAGAACAACCAGGAAAAACTGTCTTGCAGAGGGTATTGGGTGCACAGGGAGAGCACAAACAGCTCACTGTTGTAGTCACTGTTGTAGCTCTGCCCTGGCGAGGATGGTTCAGGCTGACAGGGCCGAGCTGCCCCCTGCACAAGGCAGGGCCACAGGACCCAAGGGAGGTGAGGAGAGCACGTGATGCCTTGGGAAAAGAGGTGAAGAGACCTCAGGAGATTCAAGTAAGCAGCATCTCCTTAATTTCAGTGCTGTCTGGAGGCCTACTGGCCCAGATCCTGCGTGGGTACAGACTGGCAGAGCCCCACTAACACAATTCACAGGAGCTGCAAAGCTCCTGGGGGACGGTGAGTCACGGAGCAGCATGCGAGCACAGGTAGGGCTCACAGGCACGGGCAGCTCAGGCTGAGCCACGCGTGGCAACGCTTCACATCACGCCAGTAACCCCCACACCCCGCTGGGGGAGCCCACCAGACCCCAAACACAGCACAGCTCAGAGCACGGGTCTTCCTGTGGTGTTACAAGAGCGACAGAGCACAAAAATGAGGTTTGCAACCAGCTTAACAGCCCCACTGGTTACACTTCAAAATAATCAGAGAATCATTAAGGTTGGAATCGTTAATCATAACCATTAGTCATTATTCATAATCATCCAGGTTGGAAAGGACCTCCAAGACCATCAAGTCCAACCTGTGACCAATCAGCACCTTCACAACCACACCAGAGCATGGAATGCTTCATCCAGTCCTTCCCTGGATACCTCCAGAGATGGATGGTGACCACACCAGCTCCCTGCGCAGCCCCTTCCAATGCCTGACCACCCTTTCCATGAAGAAATTCCTCCTGATGTCCAACCTGACTCTCTCCTGGCGAAACAAAACTACTGAGGGAAGGAATGAAGAAAAACTGAACTTCAGTCCTTAATGTGAGGCTCATGGTGTGCCCCACACTCACATCCTGGGGAAATGAGGAAGTACAGCTGTTCCTCTTCTCCTTCCTCACAGGGAGACAGAGTTTCAGATCCAGTCCCAGCAACCAAAGCCTCGGGCTGGCTCAGGGGAAAGAGATCTCGGGGTGTGTGCCTGACACTGAACCATCTGAACACCCAAGCACCAGGAACTGGTGATGATGCTCAACTCCTATTTCATGGCATACACCCCAAAAGTGGGACACTGTGCCTGGAGGCACGTCCCGTGTGACTGTCCCAGCTCAAGCAGCAGGTCAGTGCAAGGCAAAGATCTCATCAGATCCAGTCCCACGTTTCAGGCTGCACCTGGAACGCTCCATGTGGCAGCAGCTGGCCCTGGCACAGCCAGAGGAGGTCCCGCTCTCCACCCTGGTCGCCTGGCCTGCACTTGCTGTACTAACACAGGCATTGGCACCATCCACCAGTGAACTGACCACAGAACTGAGCCAGCTGGAAAACAATCTAAGGAAAACAGTCATTCTTACAGCAGAACAGCCAGGCCGAGGCCTGCCTTGGCACAAAGAGCGGCAGGAGCAGGAATGAGCAGGCAGAGTGTTCCTTCCCTCCAAGTGCCAGATTACACCAGCTTAAAGGATCTGCTGATACACAGCTCCGGGCAAATCCTGCTGCTGGCTCCCAGCAGAGCCCCTCGCCCTCCCCCGGCGCCGGCACCGCTGTGATCCCTGCCCAGAGGCACCAGGGATCACACCCGTGGCCGGGACTATATGGGTCATGGAACCGCTGCTAATGCCGGACACACGCCAGCCTTCATCCAAACCACCAGCTACTGATGGAAAAAACAGAGTCAGACACTCCAAGCACACCATTCCCTAACCAAGTTCATGGAAAACTCTCATTTCTTCTCCTGTGGGAGCTGCTTGCCAAGCCCAGCTGGACATGAGAACGGAGCAGATTTACACACTGACCAGAGGAGGAAAGCCAGCAGCGTGTGCCTACCTTCCTCTCTTCCCGCTCCTCATCCTCAAAGGTGAAGCACTGAGATTTCTGTGGGAAAAACAAAACAAATCAGAATAAGGAATAGGTTAAAACTCCATGGGACCAGGGCAGAGCCATTCAGCTGGAAAGCAGTGGGTCCCAAACATGCTGCAACAGCAAACACACCATCTCCTGACAGTTCCCCCCCAGTTATGGGCATCACCCCGGGATCCACAGCAGCAGGGGAATGCCACGGGCCAGCTGACAGATGGATTTAGTTTAAATACTGCAGCAGCACAGTGGGTATTCATCCCAATCCCAATATCCCATCAGAGCCGGTAATTCCCCTGCTCAGCGACACGACTGAGCTGTGCCTACCCGTCTCCCCTCGGTATTCGCTATTCCTTTTTCTGACCAAAAGAAGTCCTGTCTCCTTGGTGCATGGGAATGGATCCTCATTGTTATCCAGGTCGTTCTTTCAACACAAGGGACTCGATCTGCACACTCCATCCTGCCCCCTGCCTAACACACACCCCTGATCTCCATTCACTGTGCTTCTCTCGCTGTTTTGGTTGTTCTTCACCGACAGCCTCCTTCCTGGCCAAACCCGCTCCCATGGAACCGGAGAGCACGGGAGATCACAGGTGCCTGGGGAGAAGCAGCACTTCCCAGTGATCGAGGCAATCCTTGTTCACACCAAGAGAGCGTCTGATCCCAGCTTGGAGAACGAACAGGTTTGAAATCCACACAACACTGACCGTGTATGTGCAGTCACCCAGAGCCCAGGATGGAGCTGGTCTGCCCAGCCTGGAAGCAGCGATGGACACGGTGCCTGGAGCAGCCCCAGGTGTGGGGGCAGCACAGGCGTGCTCCAGCCAGGCTGTGTGGGAGCTCCAGGGGCTGATCCATCCACAGGCTGCTGGACGCCTCGGTCCCGGCACCGCTGTGTTCCACAGGCAGGCTGCTTGTTTCTCCCTCAGCACATCCTCTCTGCAGGCTGTAATCCCATTTGGGGGTATTTTGGCCGCATGTTGGGGTTTTGCTTTAGCTGTAGTTTATTCCCAGCACCCAAAAACTGTGTGCACGACACTGAATTAAAATAAATCCGCAGGAAAAGGACACAGAACCATCAGTCCTGCAGCAGAAGCGATGCCAGGCCATGCCAGGTTTATCTGCAGTTTCATAATCCTCTTTGACTGCTCCATTTCCTCCAGATGGGCCAGCAAACCCTGTGGTTCCAGTTCCCCAGGCCCGATACCCCGGGAAAGACCCAGCTGGGGGAATCCAACAGGAAATATCGTGGTTTGGGGGCACACAGACACTGTTTGCACCCCGAGGACTCCGGCGCTGCGCCTGCTGCTGGTGCTGTTAATGCTCAGCGCTGTCCTTAACAGACACCTGCTCCTTCTCGGCCAACACCTCCCCATTCCAAATCCAACTGTCAGGAATAGTTCCACACACTTTTGCAAAATATTCCTCAGGTTTTCCCCTGGCTTCCACCTACTCCAGCCTGATGCAGAGTGAGTCAGTGATCCACAGGGCCAGCCCCTCCCAGGGGAAACCTCCGAAGGAAATTTCCCTGACAACCAGAGTCTGTTTCAAACAGCATTTCACAGAGCCATAGAATATCCTGAGCTGGAAGGAACCCACAGGATCATCCAGTCCAGCTCCTGCCCTGCACACACACCCCAACTATCCCACCCTATGCCTGAGAGCGTTGCCAAATGCTCCTGGAGCTCCGGCAGCCTTGGGGCCGTGCCCATTCCCTGGGGAGCCTGGTCAGTGCCCGAGCACCCTCTGGGGGAAGAACCTTCTCCTAATATCCAACCTAAACCTCTCCAGCTGTTCCCTTGGGTCCTGTCACTGGTCACAGAGAGCAGAGATTGGAGCTGCCCCTCGGGAGGGAGCCGTAAATGGCTGAGGTCTCCCCTCAGTCTCTTTTCTCCAAGCAGAGATTTACCACCACGGATAATCTTTTCCTACTTTAAGGCTAGAAACGCTCCTATCTCTGCTTCCAGATCTTTGGGGTTTGATATTCTACATTCATTATTTCCTGCTTTCAGAGCCGTGCCCGTACCCCAGCAGTCACCTCTAATCACCTTTGACTTGCAAATCCCAACATCGTTCACCTGCAGCTCCTCCCTGGACTCGCTAAGCACCTCCAAAACTGCCTTAACACAAAAGCTCCTCCTACTCGGTCCTCACACTGACTCTTATTTCCCAGCCAGGTTTTACTTGGGATCTGGATAACAATTTTTTTAGGAGTCCCTGATTTGAGGGAGGGGTCGATGCTCACTCACCTCTTGGTTGTAGACCTGGAGAACCTTGAGAACCGTGTCCTGCTCCCCACTTTCCAGCGTGGATACCACAGCCTGGAGCTCCATTATCCCAACAGCTCAGCTACGGCGCAACCCGGAGGAAGGGGAGCGAGGGGACTTCCAGGGCGATGGAAAAGCACCTCGGCACACCGACCTCTGAGAGGGAAGAGAAAAAGGGGTGGGGAGAGCAAGGAGGGAAAAAACGCAACACAAAAAAATCCCGAGCGATATTGCTCCCACTGCTGCATCCATAAAAGTGGAGCAGATGGATAACCCGAGCAGAGCCAGCAGCCAGCTTCCTCTCTCTCTCCTGCTAATCCTCTTCCTCCTCGCTTTGCTTTTCAATGTTTAATATACGCCCTCCCAGGAAAGCACTCAGGGAAAACCTTCCCCCCACCAGCCGGGGATTAACGCGGAGCAGATAACAGCAGCTCCCCGAAATAGCTCCCTGCCTCCTCCTCCTCCTCCCTGCCTGCCCTGATTTCTGCTGCCGCACAGGGGGGGAAATAACAAATAAAGGCACAAACGTTCCCGCACGGTGACAAGGGATGCAGCGGCGAGGCAGCCAGGCGGGAGAGCATCCCCCGGCTGCAGGCGGAGCTACCTTCGCAGGCGGCGGGCTGGGCTATGGCCGAGAGGCGCGTCCGGAGCCGGCCGGCCCCGGCAGAGGCTGTCCCTGCCGGCGCTGCCAGCGAGCAGATGCGCGGCGCCGCGGGCTCCTCTCGGACACGGCACCGCTCCGGCGGCTCCACGCGAGCCCACGGTGCGGGGCCGCGACTCCCAGCGCGGGGAAACCCAGCAGATTTGGGCTCGGACATGGTCCGCCTTCCGTGCTGCCGTGAGGATGAGGCTGAGCTGGTCACACCGAGCTCAGCAAACCGGGACCACCCCAGGCCCGGAGCCCCCCGGGTGTGGGAATCGCACGGGTTGTGCCCTCCTGCCCACGCAGCCCCGCGGGGGCTTCTTGGGGGGACCAAAAGAGGCAGCTCCTGCATTTTGGAAGGCGGAAAGCTGCGGAGACAGGAGGCTGGGCTGGCCCGGGGCAGGGACACAGCATCGCCATGCCCAGGGGCTGGGATGGAGGGGACCCACCGCTGCTTTCGGGGGGATGCCCTGAGCCAACGGGGTCACTCTGGGCATATCCCCCTTTCCCACGCTCCTGCTGGCTCCTCACGCTGCCACCTCCCCTCCCACCACCATTTGGGTGCATCCCAAAACCCCTTTTTTGCCCCCAAAACCCTATTTAGGTTCCTAAACCCCTGCTTTTCCCCCCAAACCTCTATTTTTGTCCCAAGCCCCTATTTTTCCCCCTACACCTCTATTTTTCCCCCCAAAAAACCCTAATTATTTCCCCAAAACTTCTTTTTGTCGCCAGACCCCTATTGTTATCCCCGAAGCCCCACATTTGTCCCCAATCCCCTCCTTTTTTTGTCCCCGAGCCCCTAT
>VXBT01011309.1:78634-95978 GCA_013400235.1 Oriolus oriolus
GCCGACGCCGCGGCCGCGCTGGTGGCCCGGGCCGCCCGCGAGCGCGTCGACCGCTACCTGCGCGCCCTGCAGACCTTCTTCCTGGGCTGCCTGGGCGACGTGCGCCAGGCGCTGGCTGCGCCCCGGCCCCCTGGCAAAGAGGGGCCTGGCCTGCCCGACCTGCTGGCCACGCTGGCCGCCTCCGTGCTGGGCCAGCTCAAGGCCGTGCTGGCCTACGTGCAGCTCTTCACTGCCAGGGACGTCGCCTTCGCCAGCCTGCCCTACTTCAAGGTGGGGCACCGTGGGGTGGGGTGCTTCGGGGGGCACTGGGCAGGCTGAGGGGGCTGGGGGCAGTTGAGGGGTGACTGGAGCAATCTGGCATGGCACAGGGCAGGTTGGGGGTCATACAGGGCGGTTTGGAGCCTGTACGGGGCAGTTTGGGGTGTGACCCCTCCCGTTTGTGGCACAGGGGGAGTTCTGTGTGACAGCTGTGCGTGAGGGACTGGTGGTGGCCTTCGTGCGCTGGCTGTGCCGCACTGCCCGTGGCTTCGCTGACGGCCCGGCTGAGCGGGGAGCTCCCGCCGCCCCCCCGGCCCTGCTGCTGCTCCTCGCCCGCCTCTGCCTGGACTACGAGAACTCCACCATCAGCTACATCCTCACCCTCACCGACGAGCAGTTCCCGCCCCAGGTGAGCCCCTAAATGGCCCTAAGGGGATCCAGAATGTCGCCCAGAGATCGTCAGGGGGGTTTTGCGTGGCCCCAAGAGCCCCCGAAGCCCCAAGGACGTGTGAGAGCGGCAGTGATGCTGCTGCAGGCAGAGTGGCTCACTCAGAATGTAGCACCTGTCCCCAGTGTCCCTGTGCCCCCAGGACATCAGATGTGGAGTCACGGGCGGGGGGACATGCCCACGTGTCCCCATGCCCCTCGTACTGCCAGCAGGGCTGTCCCTACCTGTGTGTGTGCTGCAGGACTCGGGGCCGGTGGTGACGCCGGGGCCGGCGCTGTGTGCGGAGGCGCGGGCGGCAGCGCAGCGGCTGCTGGACCACTACGTGCAGGTGCAGGGCGCGGCCGTGGCGCAGATGCTGCGCAAGAGCGTCGAGACGCGCGACTGGCTGGGCACCGTCGAGCCCCGCAACGTGCGCGCCGTCATGAAGCGCGTGGTGGAGGACATCACCGCCATCGACGTCCAGGTGGGGCTGCCGCCGGGGCTGGGGGGTCAGACACCCCTGGAGGGCTCCAGGGGGTTTGCCCAAGATCCCAGCGTGGCCCTTTGGGGATCCCGGAAGGGTTTGGGAGCGTCACAGAGACTTGGAGGGATGCCGGGTGGTTTGAGGGGTCCTTGGAGGGGGTTTTGGGTGCTGAGGGTGTGGTGCCACACACAGGTGGGGCAGCTCTTCGAGGAGGGGGTGAGGCGGGCGCAGAGCAGCGATTCCAGCCGACGCGCCTTCTCCGTCTACAGCAGCTCGCGGGCGCCCGGCCGCTACGCCCCCAGCTACACCCCCAGGTCAGCCCCGCCACCCCCGGGTCACCCTGGCACCCCTGGGCTCCCTGTGTCACTGCCTGGGCCGCTCCCGCACCCCTGGGCTCCCTGCCACTCCTGCAGTAGCCACTGCATCTTCTCTGTCATCCTCTTTATGATCCCAGACTGTCCCAATATCCTCCCACTGTCCTGACAGCCCTGAGCTGTCCCCATATCCCCAAACTGTCCTGATGATGATCCCTGTTTGTCCCAGCCATCCCTGTGTTCCTTACAACTGTCCCAGAATCCTCTGGTGATCCCCATGGCCCTTGTGTCCCTCCAGGTCCTGGGACCATCCTCACATTCCCCTGCCTTTCTGTCCCCAAACCATCCCTGCATCCTCTGACCCTCTCCATGGGCCCTAATGTTCCCTGTGTCCCTGTCCCCACATCCCTGGCTATATCAAGTCCCTGACTGTCCCTGTGTCCGTGTCCCCAGTGCCCCCATGGACACCCACCTGCTCAGCAACATCCAGAAGCTCTTCTCTGAGCGCATCGACATCTTCAGCCCTGTTGAGTTCAACAAGGTGAGGTCATGGGGACACCACCACATCCCTAAACATCCCTAGAGGCCCCAGACTGCCCGCCTTCCCACCGCCACGTGTCCCTGGTGTCAGGGCTCAGGGGGTCCCTGGGAGCTGGTGGCCAGGACAAGGGTGTCCCCGGTGTCCCCTGTCCTAGGTATCAGGACTCTGGGGGAAGGAGGGGATCTGTGGAGCGACCAGGCCAAGGGTGTCCATGTGCCACACGTCCCCACGCTCAGGAGTTCCTGGGGAGTGGCAGCCAGGACGAGGGCCCCCACATCCCCTGTGATGACCATCCCTGTGCCCGCGTGCCACATGTCCCCACCGTCCCCTCACGCAGGTGTCAGTGCTGACGGGGATCATCAAGATCAGCCTGAAGACGCTGCTGGAGTGCGTGCGGCTGCGCACGCTGGGGCGCTTCGGGCTGCAGCAGGTGCAGGTGGACGGGCACTACCTGCAGCTCTACCTGTGGCGCTTCGCCTCCGACGAGCGCGTGGTGCAGGGGCTGCTGGACGAGGTGGCCGCCAGCGCCGCCCACCGCTGCCTCGACCCCGTCCCCATGGAGCACAGCGTCGTCGAGCTCATCTGCGAGCGCGGGTAGGGTGGGGGACAGGGACGTGCCACACCTGGGGCCTGTCACACCTCTGGGACAGACCTGGACCCTGTGAGTCCCTGCCATACATGAGGGCACTTTGTGTGTCCTTCCCAGCATGGCAGCACACGAGGACACCCTGTCCCCACAGCGGGTCACACCATGTTGTTCAAACCCCCCTTCCCCACTACCTCCCCACCCCAGTGACACGGTGTCATCCCCCCACCTTGGTGACATCCCCTCCTGCCTGGAGACAGCCCCTTTGTCACTAATAAATTATGTGTGAATGGAGCCTTGTGTCCCTGTCTGTGCCTGGGGGGCAGGAGCTGGCCCTGCACACAGCGGGGTCCCACCTGCAGCCAGGGTGACAGCACAGGGACAGGGGCTGGGCACTGAGCGATGTCCCCAGTGGACCCACAGACAGGAGGGCCCCAAACCTTAAAAATCAGGCACCAAAAGCCTCCATGGGTGCTACGAAGAACCCCCAGGACGCAGATTTTCCATTGGAGGTCAGAAGTTCTCCCCAGACAGGACATTCCTGCCTCAAGGAATCGGCACAAAAGGGGCAGACCCCAAACGCTCAATTTCTCTGACAAAAAGCCGTGAGGAGCCCAGAGAAGATTAAACTCACTTTATCCGACAGTGTTTGGCCAGGTCAGGAGCTTTTGTACAAGAAATCGCGGTCACGCGGATACAGACCTGGATGCACAGGACAGCCATGGAAGCACAGGCACTCCATGGGTACAGACAGCAAGAGCCAGACCTGCATCTACAGAGCAACCCCAGAAGCACAGACACTCCACAGATACAGATCTGGACATTCAGAGCAGCCCCAGAATACAGACACCAGTGTATTTAAATACAAAACACACATCTTTTGAAGAACATTTGCTGGCAAACGGCGCATTGGCTACGGACACACACAGAGGGTCACGTCCCCTCACACAAAGCACAACCTCTACAGGGGTTTTACAGGACTGGGCTGGGTGTGGAAGGAATGACTAGACCACCACGGGCTCCTGGAATGGGAAGGCTGAGCTGGAATTTTTGGTTCAATGAAATCGGGTCGGCCGGAGTCCAGTTAACAGCGGCTCACTGAACAGGAAGTGCTAAACAGGCTGAGAGACAACGAGCTGATGCTGAGCCACAGCCAAGGGTGAACAAGAGGGATTAAGGTTAAAAACATCCTCTCAATCCCATCTGGCCTCACAGATGGAATTTCACTGAGAAACAAAAGAGGTCTGCCAGAACCCTTGCAGAGTTTCTCCTGTTGAGGCCCAGAGCTGGCTCACGCACTTGTGGGTCCTCAGGACATGGTCACACCTGTGGTCACATCTCTCCACAGCTGATGGAAGGTCACCAAGACCCTCAGCGCGTTCCCGCCGTGTTCCAGCCGCGCCCGGCTGATGGACGCCACCAGGCAGGTGGGAAACGGAGCGATGAATCCCTTTGGGACTGCAGGAGATGAGGAGCACGCCCGGGAACACCTTCCTGAGAAGAGCAGTGGAGCAGGCCGGACTGCGCCCTGGTGCAGTGGTCCCTGGCTGTCACTGGCCTCGAGGGCAGCGCAGATGTACAACTGAGGGCAGCTCCTGCCAGGCCTGCGTGGCCAAGAGGGGGATCCCGCAGCTTCGGTGACACCCCTCACCCGCTGAAGGCCTGAGTCCACACCAGCTCCAAGCTAAGGGTAAGAGAGAGGCACTTCCCAGGGCAGCACCTCGTGGCTTGGCCTGACAGAAACCAGCCCCGCAAACGGGGGCGCAGGAACCCAGGAAAAGCTGCCATTTATTCAACACTAGAACCTAAATACATAAAGTGAAGAGTGACTCCTTCCTCACCTGGAGACAGGAAGGCACACCAGCTGCACACCTGCGCTCACCTCAGGGCTTCTTGAGGCCGCAGGGCAGCCCCAGGGCTGGCTTGGCCCCCACGGTGGGCGGGGAGTGCCACACGGCCGAGCTCGTGCGCTTGAAGTAGCGGGGTTTGCTCTTGTAGAAGATGTGCTCCAGCCTGGGGCTGGGGATGGCCCCGAACAGCGCGTCCACGTCAGGGGGGTTGTAGTACTGCCGGATCACAGCCTGGCTGAGCTGATTCCCTGGAGGAACACATGAGGGTTGCGTGAATTTTGTTAACTGGGATTGCTGTGTAGGCTGTTGTATGCGGTGTGTCCTGCTCTGCTCATCTCTCATCACTCCAAGGCAGCTTAGCAGTTATTTGTCCCCCATCACATTGTGACAAGATCCCCACGTGGTGGAGGAGCCCCTGATTCCACATTCCACATAGAATCATGGAATGGTTTGGGTTGGAAGGGATTTTAAAACTCATCCAGTCCCAACCCCCTGCCACAGGCAGGGACACCTTACACTAGACCGGGCTGCTCCAAGCCCTGTCCAGTCTCGGACACACAAGTACTCATTCCATGCTGGAGTACTTTTGACTCCCCCAGGCAGGAGGAACTGGGCAAAGCCCCACAGCAGGTCCCACAGTCTGCTGGGGGTCCTGGACACACGAGTGCCCCCACACACACGTACCAGTGGCCCAGGCAGGGACGGGCTTGCGTGGCTGGCTCTCGTCATCCGTCGAGTCATCGCTGTTCAGGTCCATGCCGTAGTCGTTGGAGCTTGTCACAGGCGGCTTAAAGTCCTTCTTGCTCTGCGGAGTCATCTCGTACGAGTTGCAGGCAGGGGAATTCTAGAAGGGAAATGCATTCCCCAGGTGTTGGATGCAGCAGCACCGTCACACTCCAAGCTACAGCAGGACCAGCTCGTCCCCACCTCCTGCTCTGTCGCCTCACAGCAAACCCCGAGTCTGGCAGTTCTCAAGTTTGGACCCGAGAGCTTGACCCAAGGGCCAAAGTTGTGACCTGATGATGGCTGTGCACGGCCTTCCCCTGTTCAGTTAGGCTGATTAATCTGCCATCTGTGGCATGAGCACACAGCAACAGGTGAATCTAACAGGTCTGACAGAACAGAGCTCCAGTCAAGCCAAGGTTAACTGGAGGTTTTATGTCGCTGGAGCAGAGTCACATGTTCTAAACACTCTGCAACCCAACTGCTAGGCTTGATTAATGATATAAAACTGCTAATTGCTGTACAGAGAACCTGCCCACCCCCTCAGCCAAATCGAGCTCACGCTAATGGGAGCAGCACAGGCAGGAAGTGTAAGGGCAGGAGAAAACCTACAACCACGAACTTCAGTTTTTTCAACTGGAAATTTTCAGTAGAAATTCAATTTTCAGTCAGGAAATGGGTCTCTGGAGACCTGGACACAGTTGTCCTTCCCCACCAGGGAGCCCCTTCATGGCTTTGTGTCCAGTGACATTAACTCCCAGCCACTGGTTCTGCGCCTAAAGATGAAGAGTCTGAGCTTTGCAAGGAGACAGGAGCCACGTGTTTGCTGCAAACGCTCAGGACCTGAACACACCCGCAGGATTCTCCCGTGCCAAACCATTCCGCGGGCTGTGCTGCCACCTTGTGGCTGTTCCCAAATTTGACCCGAAATAAAACTCTCAGCACTTCCTGCCCGAGGTCTTCCCAGTATTTAAGAGGCACTGAAGACAGCTCCAACAGCTGCTGCTTCATCCACAGCCAGAAACCCTGTCCAGTCCCTCCTGCTTCCCTTCCTTACTGGAAAGGCAGATAAAAGCAGAGGGTGGAACTGCCTGAGGTGGGAGTGGGTCAGTGCTGGGACTGAACTGTGCTGTCACCCCGAAGGACCCATCCCCAGTTAGTTACCTCCTTGTTCTCCACGAGCGGTGCCTGGGCACTGTCTTTGGCCTTTTGCTCTTCCTCCTGCCTCTTCTCCGCCAGCATCTGCTGCTCCCGCTGCCAAGCGACACCCACGGGGATTACCCTCAGGGACTGCACTGCCAACCCAGCCTTCTGTCCTTGTGACAGGCAAAATACCCAAGCACCTCACTGCAGCTGTTCCTCAGGGTGCTGAGGAGCGCTTGGGACACAGTGCAGCCTCCTCAGAGGGGCTCAAACCCAATGACCCCCATGCCAGAGCACCAGCTGCCTTTCTCTGACAAAGTCGGGGCCTCCCGCCTTGGAAAACTTGCTGCTGACTTTCTCTTGGGGCTATAAAAGCCAGAAGGCAGCTGACCATCTGCAAAAGTCTGTGCTACTGATTTTGGCCTCCTTCTAGACTAGTAAACAGTATTTTTAGAGGCCAAGTCTTCCCATGGTACCATAACCATCTCAAACAGGTCCAACTTCCTGCTCAGAAGTGCCACAGTAGTTCCTTGGGGCTCCCCACAGTGTCCCCACTGGGCTGCTCCAACAGCAAGAGCTGCTGCGGCCAGACTGTGTGGCTCTATCCCTTCCAGACTGTGTGGCTCTATCCCTTCTAGACTGTGTGGCTCTATCCCTTCTAGACTGTGTGGCTCTATCCCTTCTAGACTGTGTGGCTCTATCCCTTCCAGACTGCGTGGCTCTATCCCTTCCAGACTGTGTGGCTCTATCCCTTCCAGACTGTGTGGCTCTATCCCTTCCAGACTGCGTGGCTCTATCCCTTCCAGACTGCGTGGCTCTATCCCTTCCAGACTGTGTGGCTCTATCCCTTCCCAAAACCAACCACTTACCTCCTTCTTCTCCATCTCCTTGCGGAGCCGCTCCTTAGCGGCCGCTTCCTTCTGCAGGCGGGCAGCCTTCTCCTGCTGCTCCCGGAGCCTGGGAACCACAGCACAGGCCCTCACTGCCAGAATCACACCAGGGCCCTCCCTCCCTCACGGCTCTTCGGGCACTCCCCAGCACACTCCTGACATTGCTGAGCCCCATGCTCTTCCTTGGCAGCTCAGCACCAGCGACAGTGCAGAGCTGCGCTGCCAGGTCACAGCAGCTCCCTGCCACTCCAGCCTTCCACCCCTGCCCTCTGCCCCGGCTACCTTTCAATCCCAGAGCAGGATTTGGTACATAAATGGGGATTTTGCCTTACTTTTCCGCCTGGATCCGCTCCTGCTCCCTCTTCTTCTCCAGTTCTCTCTCTGCAGCCAACTGTCTCTCCCGCTCCTGTTCCGCCTGCCTCTGCTCAGCGATCTTCCGAGCTCGCTCCTGCTCCTCTTCCCTCTTCTTCTGCATCAGCTCCCTGTGCCGCCGCTCCTCCTCCTCCTCCTGTAAGCCCAGGCAGGAGTTACTCACCTGTCAGGAGCAGGGTCCTGGGGGCAGCACCAGGAACCCCTCACTTGAGCCAAATCCCCATCGCCACAGGGCAGGGCAACACCTCGGGGGTGAATTCCCAGTGCCCAAGGCAGGGGCACCCCCTGCCCAGCCCTGCCTGTGGGACAGAGCAGGCCCACGCACACACCTGCTGCAGAGCTCTTTGCCTCCTGGCCTCCTCCTCCTGCCTGCGCCGGGCCTCAGCTTCCTCCATCTTCCTGGCAGCCACTCTCTTCTTGATCTTCTCCTCTGCCAGCCTTTCTTCCCGCACCTGGAGCGCACACGGGTCTCAGGTAGGACAGCACTGCAGGACATCTCACAGGGCAAACCCTCCCTCCTTTTCCCCCTGCAATCAAGGGGGCCTGTGCTCTGTTTTAAAAAGGTCATATTTAGGGCAATGACCTTGTTTTACATCCTCCCAGGAAGAGCTGACCCCATCCTGGGGTTTGCACATCCAGTCCCACAAAGCCATTGGAATATAACCTCAGAGCCATGCAATCGGACAGGCAGCTGGGGATAATTAAAGCAGACAAATGACCACTAGGGCACTGCACAAATTGCCTGGAAGTCTGGGGTCTGAGGAAGGCTCTGGAGGAAGGATGTTTGCGTTGCTCTGTCCAGCTATTACTCAGATGGCAGAAGCAGCAGATAAAGCCTTGGGGCCATTTGGCCGCCTTTATCTACTGCAAGTCCTTCTCCCATCTACCAGAGCGTTAATAAAACCCATTCAGATGCATGACTATGGAAAAACAGGGGTTCAGCTGCCATTTGCTGTATCCAGAGAAAGGCTGTCCCTCAGGATCACCAAGGCTCTGGAAAGTTCTTTATTCAACTACGCTTTGGTTCAGCCTCCAGAACCCAAGCAGCCTCGGTGTCTCTCCTCCCAGAGAGCACATTTGTGTGGCACCAACTGCCTCAGTGACCACTGACTGTCCCAAATAAGCTCTGCAGGGGCTGTACCTTCTCGGTCTTCTCATCGAACAGCGCAATCTTCTGCTCAATCCTCCTCTTCCTCTCCTTCTCCATCTCCTCCGCCCGCTCCCGGGCTTGCAGCACCCTGCGCAGGCGCTCCTCGCGCTTCCTGAGGACACAGCCCAGCTCACCGCCGTGTTCCAGCCAGGTGAGCACCCCCCAGCCCAGCACAAGGCCCAAAAGACACAGCAGGAAATTCAATGGCCCAAATTCCCTATTCATTTAAGCACCAGCCATGTTTAAGCTCTGTCAGAAAGGGAGGACTCAAGACGAAAAGCTGCAGCAGTGGGCGGCGAGGACAGTCAAAGCTTTGTATCAGCATTCCAGAGATACCCCAAGGAAAAACACTGCCTGTGCCCACAGGAGTTTCTGCTGCTTGCACAGTCTCTGCAAGGTAGAACATCTGGACGCAGGAACCCACAGGTGCCAAGAGCAGCGTGACCACATCTACTCACAGCTTCGCCTCTCCGAGTCGCCGTTTCTTCTCCTCCTCCAGCTTTTGCCTTCTCAGCTGCTCAGCTTCTTGCTTCTTCCGCAGAGTCTCCAGCTTCTGCCTCTCCTTTTCCTGAGGGGAATTGAAATGTGATTGCACCCACTGGCCAGGGCTCCTTCCCACTTCACCTGCTCTGGGCAAGGGCCCAGAGGTGACAGCAAGGAGCTGCAGGCAGGCACACGGGATGGAGCTCAGGCAGCCTGTGACCTGGCCATGGATATACGAAAGGAAAACACTGGAATCTCAGGGAGCAAGAGGAGAAGCTGGGGTGTTGAAACAGGAGCACCAGCTCTGGGAGCCCAGGCAGCACCCTCAGGGAGTGCAGGCAGCCAGCGCCGTGCTTTCTCTTGGCGCAAAGGAGCCACCAAGCAGCGCTAACGCCTGGCACGGCTCCCGCTTCCTGCGGCGAGCGCAGGGACAGATGGTGCTCCAGGAAACACCTTGAGCTCCCGCCGGCGCCTGTGCCTCCCACGAGGCTCGATCTGCTGGTGAACCACGAGCACTCCGAGAGCTCCCAGCCTGCTCCGGCACGCAGCCAGCTCCATGTGCCAGCCAGAAACGGGGGCTTTCTCCTCATTTCCCTGACCCGCTCTAGGCACGCTGTCAGCCAGGGGAGCAAGATCCAGCCACCACTACAACCACAGCAAATGGATTAACATCAACCCACTCCACGCCAGAGCAGGCCTGGTCTCAGCACAAACCCACAGATCAGCACGGGCATTCTCCAAGGGAATCCCTTTCGCTGGGCTCTGTGCTGTAAACGCTTGGCACTGTCAGCATCCACACTGGTTAATACAAAACTAACCATTGTATCTTATTGCTCTGCTGCCATTTAGTTATGTTTAGCTCCCACATGGAAAAACTCCCGAGGGGGAGCTGCCTGCACTGGAATGAAACCTAAAACATTCCTCGAACTGACAGCAGCAGAGGAAGCACTCCCTAGCCACAAGACTCTTTTCTCATCCTATTAACTCCTTTGTAGTACTGACACTAACATCAGCAGAGGCCCAGCCAGATTGAAGCTGGAATCCCTCACTGCTTCCCAATGGCCTTCCCTGACCTGCTGGAGCACAGCCAGGCTCTGAGCACAGCTCTAGGAAGAACTCTGCCACTAGGCTGCTGGAGGCAGGAATACCAATTCCTGCATCCTGCCCTCCTCTTTCTCCCTCTCAGCTCACCTGCAAGGAAAAACCAGCCCCAGAGCTGCCTACTTTGCAGGTGAGTTGTTGGGTATCAGGAATATGAGCAATTCCTGCTTGGCACACAGCTTCCAGCACAGCTACGAGTGAATCCAGGAAGCTACACCCTTGTCTAGAACCAGCTCTCAAATCCCTCCCCCCCCCAAACTGCTCCTGGCTTGGAAAACCAGGGGCTTGGAAAGCTCCCTGGGGTAGTGCAGAAGGACCTGCCTGCAGCCAGCCAAGGTGTGCTGCTGGTCCCAGCAGGGTCCGTCAGTGATACTGATGCCTGCTCGATTTGGACACCAGCAGCTCTCTGACTGGCCCCACATCCAGGACAGCCTCATGTTTCCTCCTCCTTCAAGGGTTTGGAAAATCTCCAAAGTTTGGATTTAAGAGGTATTTGCTCAATATCACTCATGAGAGAAGTCCTAGAAAGGAGATCTGGGATCTACAGGCTTCAGTTATCAATACAACTCAACATTCACAATCCCCTTGATTTCTGTTTCCCAGTTTTCACCTCTGACTGTTACTTGCCAATAGCATGGGGGAATGATGCAGGAATAAAGCTTGGACTTAAAACTGGAATTCTTCAGGAAGCTGACCAACCCCAATTTTATTTAAGTGTAACCAGACCTCTTCAAATCACTTCATTTCAAATGGGTTGCAAAGCTCCTCTAATGTTTGTGCTTTAAGCTAGGCTCGTAATCAAACCACCACACACTGGCTTAGAGCAGAGCCTCCTCTTACCTTGGGATCAGCCTGGACAGGGGTGTTGTACCTGATGAAGGATTTTATGACTCCAGTCCTCCCCACAGAGCTCGGGGTCATGAGGAGCTGGTTCTTCTGCACAGTGTGCAGGAACGTTTTGAACGGGCGCACCACCTGTGGGGGGAACAGCAAAGTGTGAGTGGGGGTGAGTGAAAAAGGGTCGTGGTGAGGCATTCCAGGGTGACAAGGATCTCACCTTGCTGGCTGGGAGGACTGGGGATGGGGTCTTCCTCCTGAGAGGGGACAGCCCTCCCTCCTCTGCCTGCTGGTGGTCGTAGCGCTCGTCCACGGCTCTCTTGTAGCTCGGCTTCCTCCTGTGAGACAGCACAGCCCATCACACCGGGCAGATCCTCCTCATGCCTCCAAGCCAGGGCTGGAAGGGGCCATAAACTATCCTGGGCTGAAGAGAGATTCCAGGGTGGGGAGGCCCTGGCACAGGCTGCCCAGAGAAGCGGTGGCTGTTCCACATCCCTGGAAGTGCCCATGGCCAGGTTGGACGGGGCTTGGAGCAGCCTGGGATAGTGGAAGGTGTCCCTGCCCATGGCAGGGGGTGGCACTGGATGGGCTTTAATGTCCCTTCCAACCCAAACCAGTCTGAGATTCTACAATTGCGCATGCACAGTTAGCCAACAAATAAAATCCTAATGCAATAGAAAGTACAAATTAAATCACAGAACCATGGAGGCAGGGAAAACTTATTTGCAGAAGTTACACGGTCACAAACACTGAGGCCAGTGAACAACGTCCCCGCACTGAACCTGTTTGGAACGGGACCACAGCCCGCCCGAGACATTTCCAACCAGGACATACCTGGCACTCTGGGGCGGATCCAGGGTCCCCCCACTCTTATTTAAGTTGTTTTCTGAAAGAGAATAGTTACACAGTAAGTGCTAGCAGGAAAAATCCCCTCCAGCACAGGTTTGACAGCAGAGAAGGGACACAGCAGCTCACTGAACAGCAAAACCACCTGCACGAGTGGGCACGGCAGGACCTGGCTCACATGGCATCGCTCCCACCTAGAAACTCCAGACAAAGCAGAGCTGTCCAAAGCTGTCTGGGTTCTGCACAGCTTCAGCTACAGGGCTCAACTGGGCCTCCCACAACCCTCCAGCCTCATTATATCCATCTCCATGTGCTTGCCAGGATGGAAATAACTCCAGCACAGAGTTTTCTCACTGCTAATTGTCTGAAACAAATCCCTGCTCATCAAACATTAATTAATCTTTCAAACTGAGCTCTCAGATTAACCAGGCAATCTTTCCAGCTTCCCAGCCAGCCTCCCAAAATGATAACTTCCCAAAGCGCTGCCCCAAAACCCCCTGGAATTACCACTGCTGTTCGGCTCCTGGGGCTGCTCGTGTTTGCTGACTGTGTGGGAGCGAAGGGACATCCGAGGGCTTTGGAAATCCTGTGGGAAAAGCAGAGGGGTTTTGGGACAATCGCACATGGAAACGGCCTGTTCCTGGTTCGGCTCGTGGGGTGGTTCTGACACGGGAACGGTCAGCGGCCTTTCCAGGGAATGCCGAACCCCCTCTCGGCAAAGCCCCGGATGCTGCATCATCAGGAGAGGCACGGCATTAACACGAGCATCTGCGCTGCTTAAACTCAACCAGCTCACCAACCATTAAGGCCAGGAGCCTTCCAAGCTGTAAATCTGTGCTGCCGGAGCCCTGGCCAGAGCCAGCGCACGCATTTCCCCGAGCAGTGACGGACGGGGAGCCCGGAGACAGCGCGCAAATGGCTCATTGCCGTGATTTATCTGTTTGTTATGGGATGGCCAACGCTGCTCCTGCCTCTGCACTTAGGCTGGGGCACGCTCCGCTGGGATAATGGGTTGTGGTTCTGGAATTGCTCTCTGCTAGCAGCACCAGCATTACCTCCCGGTCAGCACTTCACAGTGCTGCGTTGGGAAGAGAAGAAAAGAGATTGATGGATGGTGAATTCATCCTCCCCAGTTCCTGCAGGGCCTAGAAAAACTGACTTTTTTTGAGTTTCTGCACAGCCAAAACAGCTCTCCTTGTTTTTACAAGTGCTTCAGGTCTCTGCTGCTCCCCATTAATTCAGGCTCTGCTTGTTGAAATTTATTCTGGACAAAACACTGACATGATCCTGGGATTACTTCCTCAGCAAGATTGTGGAGGGAAAGGCGTTGACCTGAATAATATTCACAAATTCCTGTGTGTGTCCAAACTAACAAGTGTTGAATTACCTGCAGGACTGACCAAGAGGTCAAAAGAAGCTTTAAAAATACAGTGTGCAAACCATGACACCAGCTGAACCAAACTCCCCTGAACTATACAGTTTTTTTACCTGTATAGATTGGGGACTGAATCTTCACACAATGATCTCTAGCAAGAGCTTAAGAAGGAAGAGCCAAGCAGGACTCAACCCTGAGGCCAGGCGCAGGGTGGTGTGCAACAATTTCAACAGATTTAGGAAAATGACAGAGGAAAGACCATGTTTTAGTCAGGGAATCTTGGAAACCATCCGAGACCGTAACACCCCTCTGACAGAACACCTCCACCTGCACCCAAAGCCATGGCTCGTTTCCCAAAGAAAACTTTGCTGGTTCTGGAATGTTGTGATTAAGACTTTCCCTAGACTGAGTACCAGAACCACAGAGGCTGTGGATGGGCTCATGCACCTCTGAGCCAGATGCTCTGTGCCTTCCTCACCCACTGCTATGGGACAGGTTACAAGGTCTGGCAATCCACAGTCAGAGCTCCCAAATTTCCCAGTAAGGCGTATTCCACACATTTTCCTCCCAAATCCATGCAGAGACAAATGCTTTTAATCCCTGCCCAAGTCTTACCAGCTTGGATGGGGTGGAGGATCCAGGAGGAGGCCTAGAAAAAGAAAAAAAAGACAAAAGGGGCTGTGCTTAGCAAAAGTGAGGAAACTGGGAAGCCACTGGGATTTTACACCAAGAATAGCAGCGAAAAAGTCCTGCAAGCAGGGTAGTGAGGATAAATAAATAACTAAAAGCATTCTCACCCAGTTTTGACAACAGTTTCCTCATCCTCTGGCACACTTATGGAGCTGGAGACTGTGGGAGAGGAAAGAACACACGTGAGCTGTGAGGCTGGGGTGCAGGCCAAGGATCTGGTGGGACAAGGATCTCCAGACACTGCAGAGGGGCTTGCCCTGCCCTGGGGAGCACACCCAGGTGGCACTGCAGGAACGCGGCCGGCAGCTCCGGCTCAGGAAAGCAGTTTTCAATTATGGATGAGTTCAGGGCAACATTCCACGGGCTGGCATTAACGGGGCAGGGCTTGGCCTTGGGCTTATCTGCAGGGCCCTGAGTGGACCTCAACAGCAGTGAGAGCCAGCCTTACTTACAGTGGGAGTGCTGCTTCCCAAGCCAGCATTGCAGCTGGCTCTGCTGCACTGAGCTCGGAGGCTGCGGCACAGCCGGAACCTGCCGTGAATAACCGCAGCATCAAACAGTCACAGACTGGCTGCGGTGGGAAGGGACCTTAGAGACCATCCAGTCCCACCCCCTGCCATGGGCAGGGACACCTTGCACGAGCCCAGGTTGCTCCAAGCCCTGTCCAGCCTGGCCTTGGACACTGCCAGGGATGGGGCAGCCACAGCTCTATCAACCCATGCCAGGACCTGCCCTCCCTCAAACAGAAGAATTCCTTCCATATGTCCCATTTGAATTTCCCCCCTTTCAGTATGAACCCATTTCCCCTTGTCCTGTCACTCCACTTCCTGATGAAGAGTCCCTCCCCAGCTTGTTTGCTTAATAATTCAAGCAGTTTAGATCAGACTGTCCTTCCCTAAATCTGCCTCTGCCACCAGCTGTAAAAGTGTGGGAGACTTTTAACCTACAAAGCTCAGCGTCGAAATTCCGTTCTCGAACAAACTCTAGAACCAGCAGCCAGATCCTGCTAAGGAGAAGTGAACTCACAGGAATTTCACCTTACATGAAACAGGCAGGGCTTTGGGAGAATCCATCAGCCCTTTTGGATCCCTAAACCCGTCTCAGCTTTGCCAGCTGTCCCCACAGAAACTGGGAAGACCAGCTGACCAGAAAAGCTGTGGTTGCCCCATCCCTGGGAATGTCCAAGGCCAGGTTGGACGGGGCTTGGAGCAACCTGGGATAGAAGAAGGTGTCCCTGCCCAGGGCAGAGGGTGGCACTGGTCCTTCCAGCCCAAACCATCCTGGGATTCCAGGATAAATGATTTCTCCCAGCAAATCAGCAATGATTAAAGCTAAATTGAAATGGAGACACTGAGGCTGACCTCCCAGGTGGTTTACAAGGCTGAATTCAGCTACCTGGGTTTCTCTGCTCACAGGGGACTCCAGAAAGCCAGGGAGAACTCCCATGAGGGATTGCAGCCTGTCTAGCCCGGGAAGTTCAGCTGCTACCCCCAACACTGAAGACCCAGCCCCAGCATTTTGCCTTCCTCAGCAGCAGAAAGCGGCAGAAGCCCCCCACGACAGCCAAACTCACCATCCACGGAGCTGGAGGACACGGATCTCTTCCGAGCCGCCTTCTTCTTGCCCGCTGCCCTGGCCATGGATGTCCGGATCATGCTCTCCCTCTTGCTGGCCAGGGAGTATTTCTCCGCCAGGGAGGTTCTGCGGCTCAGGGAGGCTTTCCCCATCAAGCTGCGGCGCACGGAGCGGCGGCTGAGCCGGGAGCCGGTCGGAGTCCCCGGGCTGTCCCTCAGGGGCTGGGGGGGCTCCTCTGCCCGGCTGTGTTCCCGTGGGGAGCCATCCCCCTCCTCCAGCCCATCCTCTGCGCCCAGGATGATGGTGACGTTGGCTGCCTTCGCCGTCTGCAGCTCGGGCCCGGCCTGGCTGGCCTCGGGAGTACAGGGCACCCCCAGCTCAGGGGCCGTGGGCACCAGCGGAGATTTGGGAACGCCATGTTCCTCGGGAGAGCCATTCCCTGAGCTCGTGGGGAGCAGCTCCGCTGGCTTCGCTCCGCTCCTCCGGAGAGGCCCTGCAGTACCAATGTGGTCAGCTTCCACCCAGGGATCCTTATCCTTCCCTGCTGCCTGCCGGGCAGGAGGGGTCTCAGGAACCACCTTAGAGCTTCTGGCAGAGGCTGCAGCCCGCGATCGTGTCACACGCTGTGGTGGAGAGTTTTCTTTGGCCTCAGCCCTGCTGAGTTCCAGGTTTTCTTTGTTCCGGAGTCGCTGAGAAGCTCGCACAGAAGGCACCAGTTTGAGGCTGCTGTTCCTCCTCCTGGAGAGTCTGATCACAGGAACGGCGTGTTAGGTGGGAACAGGAGCTGGGAATAGCCCCGACTCCTTCCGTACACACACGGGAACAGAGCCAAAACACCTGGGATGGGCCCAGGAGGCACAGAGCTGCACAAAGCAGCTAATGCAGACACTAATTAAATTATTAAATAAGTCCAGTTTAAATGACTTTAAAGCAGAAAGATAATAGACAGAGGCACGGGGACCTAGAACCAGGCAACAAACAAAAGCACTTCTCGTGAGAATCAAAATCCAATGTTTTCCGGCCAAGAGTACCCCAGACACAGGGTCTGACCGGACCTTTAACACCAGGGGGACGCGCGGGACGAACGAAGGGGAACTCCCACTGGACAAAGGAGGGGATCGCCAGGACATGCTCCGTGGAGGGGGACTGTTCCCCGAACCCTCGGCAGCAGGTCTGTTCAGCCGCCCTCGGGCTCCCCCCCTTCTCCAGGCCCCGAGGACATCCTCTGCGCTCCCCCTTTCCGCGGCCCGTCCCGAACAGGGCTCCCCGATCCCCGCTCTCGCCGACCCTCACCGCTTCCTGCCGGGCTCCTGCTCTTCTTCCTGCAAGGTCGACAGCCGCTTCCTCCGCTGCCGTTTCTTCTGCGACGGCGTCTTGGGCATCAGCTCAAGCTCCTCGCTGTAGTTGCTAGAGAGGAAGGGGAGATCAAGACGGGATCAGCGCGGTGGGCGGCCGGTACGGGCCGGGGCCTAGCGGGGAGCGGGATGCGGGTACCTGACAAACATCCTGACCGCCTCCTCATAGATCTCATCCAGCCACACCATATCGGTCTCGTCCACCTGCTGCAGGAACTGGGCCAGACGCCGGTCGCACTCTGCGGGCAGCTCCAGCGAACGCGCCGCGGCCGCCGCAGGCCCCATCGCCGCCGCGGCCACCTTCGCGGCCATCGCCTCAGCGTCAACTGCCGCGAGCGCGCGCG
>VXBT01011309.1:96152-108306 GCA_013400235.1 Oriolus oriolus
GTGAGGGTGCGGTGAGCGGGCGAGGCGGCGGCCGGAGCAGCAGCAGGGGCGGCTCTCGTCAGGCGGCGAGCGAGGGCTCTGAAGGGAGCGTGGGGACGTGGAGGTCTGTCCCCCCGGACCTATTCCCCCCATGGCCGGGAGCACCGCGGTGCCTGCATCCCTCTGTCCCACATTTAGGGGTGTCTCGGCTGCCCATCGGCCTTGTGCTCTCCCTCTGTGTTCCAGGCAAGGCGATGGCGGCAGGTCCCCAGCAGCTGCTAGAAGTGTGCGGGCAGAGGCTGTCCAGCTTCCTCTGCGATGCCCAGCACAAGCACCTGGCCTGGCTGCGAGAGGTGGAGGAGCAGGGCATGAGGATGCTCAAGAGGTAGGGGCTGCCCTGAGGGGACCCCTCTGTGCCCCCCCTGGAGCTCCCAGCTGGGTGTGGTTGCAGCCAGGCGTGGGTGGGTTTGGGCCCCGTCCTGCCCTTGTTTTGGGAGGGTTGATATGGGCAGTGGGGGAAGCAATCTGTGCTCTGCCTCGCAGCAGCTTCAGGGATGAGCCCATGCTCTTGCCCAAAACGCCGTCGCAGAGGAGGAAGCCCAGGAAGAGGCAGTCGTCCTGGATGAGGGAGGAAAGCAAGGAGCTGAGCAGGAGGAGGTAGGTGGGTCAGCTGGCTCTGCCTCGCGGTGTTGGGATGGCACAAAACAGCGCCTGCGTTCCCTGAGTTATCCAAGGGGCACATTGGGACTGATCACTGTTTGGATTCCGGTGTGAGTTTGGAATAAAGTTGGCTGCTTTCCTTCACTTTATTTTGTTTTTCCTGGTTTAGTTAAAGAATAATAAACATTGTTTTCTTGTCTGTTTAGATTTGGGTTTTGTCTCATTTGGTTTGGCTTTTGGCCTGAGGTTGCTGCTCCTGGCGTTCCCTCCCTAAGCCTCTGTGTCAGTGCCTGGAAAACTTGGGAGAGGGATGTATTCCCAGCACGATGTCTGAGTTGGCAGGCAGGGAGGCTCCAAGGGTTTATCGAGGGGCTGAAGTGGAAATTCCCAAGTGATTTGCTTAGAACCTGCCAACTTCTAAAGCTGCCCAAACCCGATCTGTTGGTGTGTTAGGGCACTAAAATCGTGCTGACTGTAGTGAAATGCCCACAGGAGGAAGAGTTGGGAGCTGGGAGACTGTCAGGAAGCAGACATGGAGGGTGGGGAGAGCAGCAGGAATAGCGGGAGTGTGGGAGGTTGGTGTGTGCGCGAGGGAGGGCGGGAGAAGCAGCGCTGCGGATCGGACCGGGGAGAGCTCTGGGCCCTGCTCTGGGTGCTCAGGTCACGCCTTCTCCAGGGGAGCAGCCCAGCTCACTCCTGTTTGTGTTTTCCCTGGCTTAACCTTGGCTTGGGAAGCCGTGCTGATGCAGCCAGGCCTGTCAGCAGGAAGGTGATGCACCGTGTGTCCCTCTGCAGGTGCTGTCCTCTCTGCCCTGTGCTGCTCCCGGCGTGGGGTTTAAACCCAGCTCTTGGCGTGGGGCTAAATATACCTTTGCCACTCCCATTTCTCCACACCTGACTTTGGATAGCCAGCCTGGGCTGTGTCCATGTGCCTCTCCCCAGGGACAGGGTGGGCTGTGAGGGGGAACGGTGGAGTGGAGAAGCCAGCAGCAGCTTCCCTCTAAAACTTATTTGTGAGTGGACAACTCCTTCATCACTTCCTTCAAAATTCTTTTCCTTTAAGGTTATCCCGAAGGAGGAGCGGTGTCAAGCTGCTGTCTTCCAGTCTGAATTCCCAGCGGTGCCTGAGCCAGGAGCAGCCCCGGAGCCCTGGCTGCGAGGGGCAGGACGGATCCGTGCCTGGCTGCGCTCCGGGACCCCGGGCTGGCATCGTGCCCCAGCTCCCGGCCCTGCCCGGGAAGCAGCCTGTGGAAGCGTGTGTTCCCGTGGCAGGTCTGGATTGCCAGGAGTGTCCCCAGGGTGCTGCTGGGGGTGATGCAGCCCCTCCAGCAGTTTTGGGGGAGCAGCTGCCTGAGAGGGACGCGGCGGCCGAGCTGCAGGAGGTCCCTGGGGTCCCGGCTGGACAGCCAGGAAGGGATGGGCAGCAGGACCCCAGGAGAGCCAGCACCTCCACTCCCAAGGCGGCTCAGAACGGCGCTCCTGCTGCGCTCCAAGGAGGTGGATCTCCGCAAGGCCTCGAGGCGCTGCTCTTCCAGGAGTCCCCCGGTAAAAGTGCGGTGGAGAAATCCAGGCCGCGCCGCCGGAGCGGGGTGGGTGCCCCCCGCAGGAGCCACAGGGCTTCCCTGGCTGCAAAATGCTCCCTGGCCAGCAGGAGGGAGAACATGATCCGGAGATCCATCGGCAGGGCCGCGGCCAGGAAGGTGGCGGCGCGAGAGTCCTCCTCGGCCTCCAGCAGAGTGAGCTGTGAGTCCCCGCACTGCTTCCATGTGGGAACGGAGCGGTGTGGAGCGGCTCGTCCCCCACTCCGGCTCCTCCAGGTCTCCTCGTCCTTGTGGGCTCCTGGGGTGCAGCTTCAGGCCGGGGTTTTGCTGGGGCGCGGGTGGAGTTGGGGTGCACGGGTTGGGAATGGGCAGGAAGCACGGCTGTGGGAGGGAGAGCGTGGCCAGGCTGGCTCCAGCCACGTGTGCCTTCGGATCGGGAAAGGCTGCTGCATTCCCCGGGGCAGGGCTTTGATTTATGGCATCTGCCAGCTCTCCAAGAAATCAATAGGGCTGAAAGTGCAGTCCTGAAATTAGGCTGGAATGGGCAGAGGTGCTCAAATGCTTTTTGGGGGAGGATAGAAGAGACTCAAACTAGCTGTGTCACCAGAGGAACAGGGGTCGGGAGCCCAGGCTGTTCCTTGTATCCTCCATTCCTGCTGCTCCTGACAGGGTTTGGCTGTTTGGGCTTTCCAAAGCCATCGTCGCTGCAGGCAAGCGGGCTGTGGCGGAGCATGGAGGCCTCTGGAATTCGGCTTTGTCAGCCTTGAGTCACGCCGTATCCAGGCATTTGTTACAACACTCGGAGCGAAGGGGTGTGATTGGGGGGGTGGGACGAGCCTGGAGCCGGCCCAAACCCCCCGGATCCCCGCACCCGAGCGTGCAGGGAGGCAGGAGCTGCAGCCAATGGTCTGGGAGCGCTGGCTGTGACACAGGCAGCTGGAGCAGGCTGCAGGCAGCAGAGCGGCTGCCTCGGTGCTCTGCCTTCCCAGCCCACTCCAGATATTCAGTGGCACTCGAGGGAGGTGTGGTGCTGGTGGGGAAAGCTGAGCAATCCGTGTTCCTGGGAGGGAGCCTGAGCTCCTCCGTGTGCACCCTGTGGCTGTTGGGAGCCTGGGAGTGGAATCCTCAGCCCCACTTAGGCTTTCCTCTCCAGGTCAGAGCTCCTTGGAGGCTTTTGTGGAAGAAGAGGCGACCAGCGGTGCAAGGTGAGGCTGCCAAGTAAGGCAGGTGGGAAGGGATCCCAGAATTCCCTGTGAGGACACTCTCCAGGTGGCTTTTCTGTCACAGATTTTGTTAGGGACTGCTCAGGTGTTGCTGTCACCTGGGGCTGGGTGAGCTTTCGCGTTGTGCTGTCAGGGCACAGTGAGATGAAGCCCTTCACTGGGGTGGGCAGTGGTGTGTCCTGGGGTTCCTGGGATTCCTGGCTGCCACTAGCCCCAGGATGCTGGTGGTCAGTCAGGTCTGCTGTGGCTGGAGAGGGGACAGGTAAGGCTGCCAGAGCTCCGTCCTTACCTGCTGCTGGGGCCGAAGCTGGTTATGGGCTGTTCAGCAGCACAGTGGGACAGCCCCTCAGAGGAATTTAGAGCCCAGCCTTGGTGTGCCTGGCTGGAGCAGCCTCTGGATGTGCTTAGGAGCCAGCACCTCCCTTGGGTTCCCGTGTGCTGCCTCCATCACCTGTAACTCGCCTTCAGAGAGAATTCAAATTATTAAAATGGCTTTTTTTTTTTTTTCCCTTTGCAGGCCCGAGCTGGAGCCCAGTTCCCCAAGGGAAAAGGTGAGTTCTGAGGAGCAGCGCTCAGGCTGCGCGGACGCCTTCTTGCTGAGGTTGTCCCTGGGTGCAGGGACGTGGCCGATGTCCCAAAATGAGCCAGCACAGCCGTCGCTGGGAGGGGAAACAGACCCGATCTGGGCAAGCAGCTGGCTTTTCCAGGGCAGCCTTGTTCTTGGGAGCAGCTGTGCTAAGGGAGTGCTTGTCCCCTTTCCCTGCAGGCTCCCGGAGATGTCCTCATTCCAAGCACGAGTCCCCACGCTGCCAGCCCTCCTGCACAGCAGCCATCCCCTCTGGAGCAGCAGGCAGGGAATGCTGCAGGTAACTTCCAGGTGGTCTTGCTTTCCTTGTGTGAAACCCTCNCCTGAAGAGGTATCATCAGTTAGGTGGGCAAGGACATGTCAGTGTGTCCAGGCCGTGAGACAAACACTGCCCTGCCAGCTTCAGTCTGTGCAGCGAGTGAGTGGGGACACTTGGGAAGGAGCTCCTGGAGCTGGAGTCCTCCACAGAATGTCATGTCCTCTCTCTCTGGGGCTGCGTTACGTGAAGATTTAGAGGTCCTGGTTATTTTCTGTGCCTCTGAGCAAGGAGGAGGAGTTGGGTGGGGTTTTTGTTCCCTGTGGGAACTGCAGGATCTGACAAGCAGCTGGAGGGGAGAGTCCCTGGAGGGAGCTGCATGCCTCACATGTGGCACTGACTGCAGGTTTCTCCACAGGAAGCCATGTAAATCCCAGCATTGAACCCCAGAAGAGCCAGGAACAGCCCCACTGTGCCAAGTCCCAGGAGAATCCCTCCCGCATGTGGTAGGAGACCCTGCAAGGAGCAGGGATGACCTGAGTCTGGAGGGACTCAGGTTTAGCATTTTAAGTCATTTGTGTTAAAAAGGGGTGGGGGTGATTATTTCCCTGCCTTCCCCTCCCAGCTTCCAGTAGCTCTGAAATCTCCTTTGTCCAGATCCTGTCTCCTGGAAGTCCCTTGTGACTTTTGGAGCTGTGTTCGGGTCTGGGTCTGGGTCTGGGCCTGGGTCTGGTGTGGAGAGGAGCACCTGAGGTCCTGCACAAACTATCAGAGGTGCCCCAGCACAGTTAGCTCAGAGCTGGGAGGTGACTCCAAGGGCTCCTGAGGGGTTGGGCAGGGAGTGAGTGACCGACCTGGTTATTTTTGTCTGTGTGAGTGTCTGGAATACCTGGCCTGACTCCCAGAATACCTGATGTGTCTCCTCACTGCGTGTTGCTGGGGAGGTTTTGGGAGAAGTGTGTAACAGCCAGTAAATCCCTCTGGGGAGCGTGACAACCACTTCAAGTCCCTCTTGCTAATTGCCACCAGGATGAGAGGCTGCAAGCAAGCCCTGGGTGTCCTGTGGCACGGGCAGCAGCCGGGGGGCCGGGCCCTTTCCCCTCTGGATGAGAAGCACAAGACCTTGGCAAACCAGGCTCCGTCGTCCCCCTCTCCGGCCAGCAAGGTGAGTGGTGCCACAGCCGTGTGCCCCCTGTCCCAGGCAGTTCCTGAGCTCCCTACCTCTCTTTCCTCAGGCTGTCAGGCCACTGAAGAACTTCCTGCAGGGACAAGGGGGTGGCATCAAGAACTTAATCAAGCGCAACACTTCCACCCGGCCCAACCTGAAGGTGCGTCGTGTCTGAGGGGCAGGCGGAGAACGGGCTGCAGGTGCTGGGAAGGGGAATTCTGGTGTTACTTCCAAACCTTTAATCGTGTTTTTTATGTCCTTTCTCTGCAGGGAGACTTTGTTGTAAGTATGCCACCTTGTCCGTGGGGCTGGACACACTGACCACGCTCTCCCCTCATGCCAACGTCCATCAGGCCTCTGGCCACACCAGTGGTGAGGTGACAGGATCTCTGTGCAGGTGTGTTCTGCTGGGACTGGGCACTGCTGGGAGCTTCTGGCCTCTGAACCAGGCTGCCCTGTGCTCCCTCTCCTGGGGCAGGTGGTCACCTACAGCAGGGGTGTGCTGTTCTTTTCTAAATATATTCTCTGCAGCTGAAGGATTGAGGTTTTTGCCTCCTGTACCTCTGCTTGCATTGGATAATCCCTGCTGCTAAATATATGTTGTCTCCCCTTCTCCTCATCCCCATCCTGGTGTCCTGGTGAACGACTCCAGCAGTGACTGCGTGTACCAGGCTGCCTGAGGGGACACCCAGCCCCCAGCACCTGGTACAGTCCAGACTCTTCTCCCTTCAGGAGAAGGAGAGGCAGAGACTGGAGAACCTCCGGAAGAAGCAGGAGGCCGAGGAGCAGAGGAAGAAGAAGGTGGAGGAGGAGAAGAGACGGCGTCAGGAAGAAATGAAGCAGTGAGTTGGGCCCCTTTCCCCCTGCCCTTCCCGTGGCCAGCACAGCCTTGCCTTGTGCCTCCCCCTTGGGATGAGTGCTCTGGGAGCAGGCAGGGCTAACAGGCCCCTCCTGCACTGCCCAGGAAGAGGGAAGAGCGCCTGAGGAAGGCCCTGCAGGCTCGGGAGCGTGCGGAACAGATGGAGGAGAAGAAGAGAAAGCGGATGGAGCAGAAGATCCTGCAGAGCGATGAGAAGGTGAGGAGGCCGAGTGGGCTTTGGGCCTCTTGGGGAGCTGTGAGCCCAGGAGGTGTGAGTAGGGCACTGGTGAGGTCTGTCCATGCCAGAATCCCTTCCAACAAGGGGAGGCTTCTGTTCTCCATCCCTCTGCACGTTCCTGTTGGGACAGGCCCTGTTTACGCTGCTCTGCGTTCGGGGAATGTGGCAGCCCCTGCCCGCCCTGGGCACAGCCCTGTGGCTGACAGCCTCACCTGGCCCACGTGCTTGGACTGGGCTGTGACTGAGCTGGGTGAGATTGGGGGTTCAGAGCCTGACCTGGCCCTTTTTGGGGGGCTGGCTGGGCTGGTGGCCACGTGCCAGTGCTGCTGCTGTGTTATGGCTGTGAAGGGCTGAGGGAGCTGTGCCTGAGGGCCCGGAGCCCAAGCAGTCTCTGGGTGCTTGTTTTGGGCTGGGCTGAAGAGACCTTGGGAAAGGTTCAGCCTTGGAAAACTGGGAGTCACGTTCCTTTCAGCCCTTCCCAAACCCTGAGCGGACAAAAGCGCTCCCGCTGCTGGGTGCTGGGTCCTCCTTAGGACCTGGGATCTACCAAGCTCCAGACCCGCCTCCACAGCTGTGAGGTGTGTCCTTGGAGCAGTGGAGCCGACAGGGGAGGCTTTCCCAGGTGCACATCTCACAGGTGAGGGAAGAGAAGGTGGCAGAGGAGCGGAGCAAGAGGAAAACATCCAAGAAACTCGGGGAAGCGGAGGCCCGGAAGCAGAAAGCCCTGAGAGGGGTAAGAGCAACTCCAGGCCCTCCTGCACATGGAAAAGGACAGGGATAGCAGGCACCTGCTGTATTGGTGTGGCTGGTGGGACAGGTCACTGCCTGCTGCTGCAGGGGTTTTGGGGTCTGGGCTGCCAGATCACTGTCCAGGCAGCTGAGGTGGGGTTGGGACAGAAGGGAGACGAGTCCCGGCTGCTGGAGCCTTACGGGGTTTTCCTCTTGCTTCTTCAGGAGGAAAACGAGCAGCAAGAACCACTGCAGAGAAGAAGAGAGGATGAAGTGAAGGAAAAAGGGAAGAAAGTCTTGGAACTGAAGAACCTTCTGGAGCAGCAACAGCTGGGACAAGCGAAGGAGAGGTGTGAGCTGGTGCCTGTCCTGGAGCAGGGAGCTGGCCCCGGGCATGGGGAAGCCGTGGGTGTAAACGCGGTGTCGGAACTGGGCTCTGGGGCTGCCTGGAGGTTGGGGGGCAGGAGCAGGAGGCTGTAAGATGGTGAGGGACAGATGGATATGCTTCCCTCTCTAAATTCTCTCTTTTGCCCAGGGATGCCAAGCAGCGAGGGAAGGAGAAGCCCCCCCAAGCACTGCTGGAGCCAGCGGCATTGGCTGGCAAGGCCACCAAGGTGGGGTTGGAGTGTCCTGGGCTCAGCCTCTCTGCAGCATGCAGGGCACACAGGCTGGGCTCAGGATCAGGGGTTTTCCAAGTGCTGTGTTGCTGGGATGTTGGTTAGAGGATCAGTACAATCACACTAATAACTCTCTGTACAGAGGCTCTATGCAGGAACAAGCCAGGGGCTGGGGGTTCCCTGGCTGGCAGGTGAGCCCTCAGCCCTGCCATGCTGTGGTGACAGCCATGAAGTGGCACTTGGAAGAACACCCCAAAAAGCATTCACTGATCCTGAAATGAATATGGAAATTAGAGATTTATTCATGTCTTCCTGCCACATTTCCTCACCAGGCCCGAAGGATGTGACCCCCAAACCAAACCTCAGGTTCCCCGTGGCTCTATGTCACTTCATTTGCACTCACACAAAGAATGTTGGTGCTTAAAGCCAGGGTTGTTGTCTCAGAATATCACACTAACAGTTGCTTTCACTCTCTACTCTTAAATTCATTGCTTCATTAGTGAAAAATCAATGCTTCCTCTTCAAGATCAATTCTTCCTCCTCTGTGGGCTCCTGCTGCACTCATTCCCTCAGTCCCTGGCACTTGGATTCTTTTGTGCTGTATAAATTTAATTTAAGGTCTGAATCCTCCCTGTGCTGCCAGCAGCTGGGCCAGAATGAGCCTGGCAAAGCTTTTCCAGGCAGGAGCAAATGGAAGTAACTCCAAGTGCTGAGCAGCACAGGAGGGGAAACTCTGGGAGAAGTGGTTTGGGTCAAAAAGGAACTTGAGCAGGTAACTTTTTTTCTCTTTATTAGGGGAAAGAGAGTCCCAAAGAGCTGCCCCTCAGGCCTGGGCAGGAGAAAAGATACGAGCCACCAGAATCCTTTTTCCCAGCTCTTAACATCTGGCTTCAAGCAGAGAGGGTGAGTGTGGGCTCCAGAGAGCCAGGCTGGCCCTGAGCAGAGGCAGGAGTGGCTTTGTCTGTGAGTCTTGGATTTCTGCAGAAGGAGCCCCAGAGGCGCTGAGGGCTGGGTGTTGCCAAAGCTGCCGAGAACGCAGCTCCGTTCCAGAGGCTGCTCCGTGTGAGTGAGGAATGACTTCACGCCCGTGTCTTGCAGGAGGCAGACGGTCAGCAGCAGCTGGGAGAGGAGAGAAAACGCCCCCAACCAGCAGCTCCTGGGGCAGCGCCGAGCAAAGCCGTCAAGGTGAGCGCTGGCCCCGGCACAGCCCTCGGGTGGCCCCCGGCTGCTGTGGCTGCTCGGCACGGGGAATAATCCGCTGGGAACACAAGCGGTCGGTGGCGGAAGGGATGCTGGAAGCGGCCACAGGAGGGCAGCAGGGCCTGAGGCGGCGGGAGCGGCCCTGGGCAGGCGGGCTGTGCCGCAGGCAGAGCGGCAGGAACGCTGCCTCTGCCGGGAATCGGCCCGGGGGGCTGTGGGCTCCATCCTGGCCCTCGTCGGTGGGAGGGTTTGGGTGTAGGGCTGAGTGCTGGGACATGCACAGTGTGCCTTCCCCAGGTTTTTCCACAGAAAACAGGCAGGGGGGAAGTGTTAAGAGCGGGTGTCGAGGCACAGAGCCCAGTGATGGTTTTGTGTTGGTTCAGGATTTGAGCACTGGTGGCCTTCCCAGTCATGGAAGTGCTGCTTCCCTTGCTCATTGCTGCTCTCTGTGTGCTTTCAGAAATCCCTCTCCACATCCTGCCTCGGCTCCCTGGAGGGTGCTCAGGGACCGGGCTCGCCCCCGGCCGATGAGAACAGCTATGGGCTGGATCTGAACAGCGACGACTCCACCGATGACGAGAGCAACCCCCGGAAGCCCATCCCTGCCTGGGCTGATGGTAGGTGCCAGCTCTGGGCTGGCTTCCTCTCCCTCCTGCCCTGGAGCTTTCCAGGCTCGCTTGGAGCCATCCCAAGGCGCTGCCCAGGAGCGTGTGCACCTCTGGAAGCGCTGGCAGGGCGTGCATCCACCGGCGTGTGGCCGCCGTTGTTCCCGCAGGGGCGCGGCTGCAGGAGGCCGTCGTGCAGCAGTACTACCACCCGGTGGACGTGGACGCGCTGTTCGGGGCCATCCCCAGCCCCAGGCTGGAGCACATCTTCTACAAGAGCAAACCCCGCTACTTCAAGCGCACGAGCTCGGCCGTGTGGCACTCCCCGCCCGGCCCCTCCTGCGGCCCCTCCTGCACCTTCCAGAGCTGAGCCGAGGCGCAGAAAGGGGTTCCCAGGGACGGTGTGTTCTACTGTGTTTACAATTTTAACTTTTTTTTCCCCCCTTCTTTTGTACAGAAATAAAGTTATTTAACGAAGCCCAGTGCTCAGTGGGTGTGTCTCCTTTCCCCCACCTGGGTGACTGTGCCTTTTGCCTTGCAGAAATCGCAGTTACTGGTCTGCAACCAGAGACAGTTCCTAGTCTGCCTCATTTCCTATTCACTTAGGCTATTCCCTCACACAAGGAAGCTTGGAACTTGCTGGGGGGAAGATCAGGTTTTTTAATCATCCTGAGGGGATAACGCTTTTGTAATGCTTTTTCTATATATTTACTATATTTATGTATTTCTTTATCTTTACTATTTTAATTACCTGCAATTCCTTTTCCTTCAGCAATTCCTGTGCTCTCATCTTAGCCTGAGCCAGCATCTTCCTGCTGTTGGAAAAATCTCCCTGGACACTTTAAGCAGTGGCTAATGCCTCCTCACCCTTCTTCTTCTAATGGAAAAAGGAAGCCCAGGCTCATCTCTGGATCCTGTTTTGGTAGGATCAGTGTACAGCCTGTCTTGAGCAGGAGCTGGGTCCATTTGGGAATGGGGGCTTGGGCAGGGTGAGGGATGGGATGGTTCCCCGGGGGCTCTGTCAGTGTTGCAGCTTTGCCTTCCCCCCCATCCTCAGCAGCAGAGCTGCCCCCATCCCACTCCTTCCTTCCTCCTCTCCCGAGCCTGAATGCACAGGGACTGACAGGAGCAGTGATGGATTGGAAGAGAAAAGGCTCTGGCTGTAAGGTGCACGTACGGAGCCAGAATCCCTGGAGCCGTCCTGCCCCTCCTTCCACAAAAGGCGGCTGGAAGCGCTTGGAAGGCTCGCTCCCAGAGCCAGCGCTCACCTAAGGCGACTTGTGTCCCAGGACTGCCTTTTGGGTGGGGTTGGGGTCATGCGGGAGGTTCAGGGGTGAGGGGGGGGAGGACAGCCCGGCTCCTTCCCGGCCCGCAGGGGAGCAGCCATCCCCCGGCTGCCTCGGGGATGCAGCACGATGTCCCCGTGGCCGCCTCCACAGGGGCTTGGGCGAGGAGGACACGAGCCCTGCTGCAGCCCAGCCCCAGTCAGGACAACTCCCCGGTTAATTTGGTGCCAGCGCAGCCCGGAACAGTGGGGGAGTGGAAAAAACCTCGGCGCCAACAGCTGCTGGCAGGGATGCGCTGCCAGGCTCCGGGCTGAGCACTAATGAGGTGTCTGTGCTGCCGCTGGCTCTGCTCGGCTCCCGCAGCTCCTGGAGCCCGCTGGGAGCCTGGGCCTCGCACTCCAGGAGCTCCCGGGAGCCTGGAGCTGTGCTAGTTAATGGCACCCCAGGAGCGGCGGCTGTGCCGTCTGTCTGCCAGCACCGCGCCAGGGAGCATCCATCCCATGGGATGTGGGGAGCAAAAGGCCCCCCAGCACCAGCATCGGGCTGCCGGTGCCAGCTGGAAAAAGGAGCAGCTCCATGAAATCAGCAGGAGAGAATTAAGCAGGGATCCCCTAGACGTGGGCGGGCTGGATGTGGAAGTGCCTCCTTCCTAGAAATGCCGGAGCCACGGTGTTGCAGCATTCCCGGAGCGAACCGTGGGCATCCCTGGGATCCCAAAGGGCCGTTCCCAGGTGGGAGGGGGCAGGTGGTGGACCCCGCTGTGTCCCTCCAAACGGAGGGGGGAAAGGGAATGTTTCGGCTTGCGTGAAGCAAAACAGTCCATGTCACCCTGAGGCATTTTCCAGGGCTGTGAGCACAGCAGGAGCACGGGAGGGTGGCAGCGCCCCTTGGATCCCAGCACTGCCTTTGGATCCCAGAGCTCCCCTCGGGTCCCGGCTGCCTCGTTTCTCCCCTCTGCCGCCACGTCACCTGTTTCTGTTTTCAGCGCCCGGGAACCCCTGATTCACCCCATCCCACAAGGATGCTTCCCGGGGCTGGGAGAGTGTGGGAGGGCTGGGGACCGGGGCAGGGGAGTAGGGTGCCACCCCTCTTCCTGCTCCATCCCTGCTGGGTGCCGGGACCATGCGGGTGTGGGTCCCCCGGCCTGGGCAGGGGGTCCCTGGGGCGGGGGCACCTCCGCCCGCCGCCGTCTCCCCGGCTCCGCGGC